>JACXGI010001521.1:53849-72537 GCA_016801175.1 Esox masquinongy
GCAGGTGCCAAGTCCTGTTGGAAAATGAAATCTGCATCTCCATAAAGTTGGTCAGCAGCAGGAAGCATGAAGTGCTCTAAAACTTCCTGGTAGACGGCTGCGTTGACCTTGGACCTCAGAAACCACAGTGGACCAACACCAGCAGATGACATGGCACCCCAAACCATCATTGACTGTGGAAACTTTACACTGGACTTCAAGCAACATGGATTCTGTGCCTCTCCTCTCTTCCTCCAGACTCTGGGACCTTGATTTCCAAAGGAAATGCAAAATTTACTTTCATCAGAGAACATAACTTTGGACCACTCAGCAGCAGTTCAGTCCTTTTTGTCTTTAGCCCAGGCGAGACGCTTCTGACGCTGTGTCTTGTTCAAGAGTGGCTTGACACAAGGAATGCGACAGATGAAACCCATTAGTGAAATAAATCAACTTTTTGATGATATTCTAATTATATGACCAGCACCTGTATATATATATATATATATATATATATATATATATATATATATATATATATATATTAATTGTTGTGTTTATAATTATTATGTATTATGTAATTATTATGTATATTTTTGATATTTTTGTGTTTAGAGTGAGGCGTCAGTTTCTGTGATTCTGCTGGTTTTCCTTTTAAACTCCATTATATTCTGAAGTTCCTGACACATTCTTTGCACACATTATGAATATTTTTTTTGTTGCAATCGATTATTTACAAAAATAATCAAGACAACTTTTACATCAAGATTTTATAGTACTTTTTGACTGTGGTACCCAATCAGAATCTTTTTTTCTTCAATATTTGTAAAACAAAAAAAGTAATATGTCTATCCTCAAAACAAAAGAAAAAACACATTTTTATATTGTGGATCCATGTGCATCCATAGCTCTGTCTTTATATTTCAGAGCGGTTCTCCAAGCTCATCCCTCCACTGTTAATGGGGTGACAACTTTGTTATTGTGTTATTTAATGAAGTACTCTAGATTTAAAGGACCACATCATGGCATTGATATAATGGAACTCAAGCAATCCAGCAGGAACCTGCAAGGTAAACCACCACCTGAAGACTTAATAGTTTGCCGTGCAACTGTAGATAACATCTTTGTATAGAAACAGCCAGCATACCCCTCATTTAAAACAACCAGCAAAAGTATTATTACTCCAGACTTCAAATTATAATGCAGACCTTCTGTAACCCAGACCTTATGTCATAGTGCAGACCTTCTGTAATCCAGACCTTATATAGTGCAGACCTTCAGTAATCCAGACCTTATATTATAGTGCAGACATTCCGTATTCCAGACATTATTTTATAGTGCAGACCTTCCGTATTCCAGAGTTTATATAATACTGCAGATTTTATGTAATCCAGACTTTATATTATAGTGCAGATTTTATGTAATCCAGACCTTATATTATACTGCATACCTTCTGAAATCCAGACCTTATATTGTACAGACTTTTGTATTCCAGACCTTGTATTATAGTGCAGATCTTCTGTAATCCAGACCTAACATCTTAGTGCAGACTTTCTGTAATCCAGACTTTATATTATAGTGCAGACCTTCTGTAATCCAGACTTTATATTAGAGTGCAGACCTTCTGTAATCCACACTTTATATTATAGTGCAGACCTTCTGTATTCCAGACCTTATATTATAGTGCAGACCTTCTGTAATCAAGACCTTATATAATGCAGACTTTTTGTATTCCAGACCTTATATTATTGTGCAGATCTTCTGTAATCCAGACCTTATATCTTAGTGCAGACTTTCTGTAATCCAGACTTTATATTATAGTGCAGATCTTCTGTAATCCAAACCTATATTATAGTGCAGACCTTCTGTAATCCAGCAAGAACTGCAGAAAATGCATGTTTTATGTTCTCAGTATTCACACACAGATTTGAGTTCCAACAAACCATACTGTTTATATAACACAATCACACAGACTTACTGCAGAACTTGCCATGAAGACACAGATGTCAACGACATTTGATCACATGGCCAGGCCCAGTCGGGGATTGTTTCACAGTTGAATGGTAGAACAAAAATATCCATTTATCGATGCCCATCTAGGTTATTTTGTCACCCGTTCTTTTTTTGACTCAGTGAGTTCTGACTCATAGCAGACATAAAGTCAGCAGCATCTGTTAGGGCAGGGGCTGAACTGACGACAGAACGGCATCCTGGGAGGAGGCATTGTGGCAGTGGTTTCTGCGGCTGTTCAGAGCCACCAGAGTAGCAACAGCTCCCTGTTTAGTCCTACAGTTTTGCTTTATTGTAATGTGCCATATATCCTATACAGCTAACATAATTATGTTTCATTCATGAGAGATACAGCGGCTTTGGAAAGTCCAAAAAGCTCTATTTTAGTTTCATCAGACCGTATCATATTCTTACATATGGTCTCTTTGCTCAAGTCTGAGGTCCTGAGTGCTCTGGATCTGGTTTTCTTCAGTATTTTGCTCAGTTCATCCTTCCCTCAGTCCTGACTAGTCTCCCAGTCCCCACCACTAAAGATCTTCCCCACACCATGATGCTCCCACAACCACACTTTACCTTAGGGATGGTATTGGCCTGGTGATGAATGATACCTTGATTTCCAAAGACGGAGCACTTGGCATTCAAGCCTAATAGTTGTTAGAATTTGGTCTCATCAGACCGGAACAACTTATTCCTCGTGATGTCAGAGTCCTTCAAGCAGTATGTCATATGCCTTTTAGTCAGAAGTGGCTTCCATCTAGCCACTCAACCATGAAGGCCTGATTGTTGCTGTGATGCAGTGATGGTTGTCCGTCTGGCAGAATCTCTGCATAGTGATGATTGGGTTCTTGGCCTGCCCACTGACCAAGGCCCTTTCTTCCCGGTTACTTTGTTTTGGCCATATGGACAGCTCTAGGAGGAGTCTTGATGGTTGCGAACTTCTTCAAGTTCTAGAGACATCTAAAGTATAATCAAAGGACAGAGGATGCATCTGAGTTTATGTTGGAGTGGCAAAATGGTCTGGCAAAGGGTCTGAATCAGGGGTATTCAACTCTGGACCACAAAGCCAATTCAACTCACTTTTTTTCACCTTTTTTCTCAAACCTTTAATCAGGGACTTGCAATAAATTATGAGGTATATGTAATATAATGCCCTTTTGAAATTATGCAGACCCCTTCACTTTTTCCAAATTATTTGGTTTTATTGACATAATGTACTGTTGATAAAATATATTTTTTTGCGATTGTAAATAATGTACACACACACACACACACACACACACACACACACACACACACACACAAAATCACCAATTAATACTTTGTTTACAAAGAATGAGAAAACGTCCTTTGTCAGGACATGTTTTGTCATTATAGTCATTCACCTCATTCATCTGAGCGTGGGCTCAATGTTGACCTTGTAGTGTCTCAAATGTATTTTCAGTGTTGGTGGGTGGTTATATGTGAATGGGGCTGTTGTTGGGGGAGTTTGGTGGCTCATCTAAGAAACACAGGAAATGGAAACATGGAATTGGCCTTGGTCACATGACTTTTCCTGATAATATCAATTTTGGACTAATGGATAAATTTAGCCGTGTAAGTTCTCAAGTAGTGTATACCCGAACAAACTCCCTGTTTATAGCCCACAGCTTTTTGACAACCAGAACTGCTGCAAGTAAGCTATCTCTGAGAGGTTTTTATGTCCTGTCCTTGTCCCCAGGGACCTTGAAAAAGGATGGTTTAGTGATGAATGGAGACCTTTGAAACAGCTGGGTGAGGTTGTCGGAACACACAGAGTGATTTGGCAGAGTTCAGCCAGTCTCCTGGGACCGCCGGCCCAGCCTCGAGGTCAGAGGTCACTGAGAATGACCAACGCTAGCGTGACTCTGTGGCCACCTCCTCACGCACATTATGGGCTGTGTCCGAAATGGCATCCTTTCCTCTACTGGCCCGTTGCACTCTTTGACCAATCATAGTGCTCTATGGAGGGAGGAGGATGGTTAGAACTCAACTCTTGTCAGAACAAACAGAAACCTTCCTAAAGTCTACACATCCTAAAGTAAAATGCAGCCATGTGAAAAAGTATGCACACACTCTGGAAAGTTATAAGTTACTCAACATATTTGCTTGTGTGGACATATAATTTCTCACTTCGACACCGCTGAAGGAAAAGTAACCTTATTCAACCAATGACACAGAAAGATTTTACATGGTAATTATTTATTCATCAAAAACCTACAGAAGTGCAATTTCATAGTTAAAAAGAAGCAAGTATACCCCTAGCTTCAATAGCTGGTGTTACCCCCTTGAATGCTGAAACTACTTCATGTAGCAGTTTCTTTTAACTACCAGTCTCTTATATCGACTGGAGGAAATATTCTTTACAGTACTGATTTACCTTTGACTCATCTGTCCAGAGAACAATGTTCCACTAGTTCTGGTCTTTACCCAGGTGTTGTCTGGCAAATGTCAGTCGTGTCTCGATATTATTTTTTGAGAGCAGAGGCTTCTTCATCCTGACTGTTTCTGACAGTTGACTCATACACTTTGACATTGATTGTGGCAAGAGAGGCCTGTAGATCCCTTGATGTTACCCTGGGGTTCTTAGAGATTTCTATGAGCATCTTTTGGTCAGCTCAAGCCTAAATGAGACGAGACGACCAGTCCTATGCAGTTTACCAGAGGTTGGAAATGTTCTTGATTTGTAGATGATTTGTCGGTCAGTTCAATGATGGACTTCAAATTTGTTGGAAATGACTTTGTAACCTTTTCCAGACTCAAGGGCATCTTTCTACTGAGGTCCTTGGATAAGTGCTTAGCTATTCCACATGGCTGCATATTATGTTTGCTTTTTTGCAGTAGGCTACAAGATACACATTAAAACCATGGGAATTACATCTAAATAAAGTAATTATTTAAGCCTTATTGAACTTTTTAGACCAGAAAGACCTTATCGTTTAATTAAAGGATATGAAATGTTTAGACTACATCAATTATGTTTCAGTCGCAAATTGAACTACTGCTGTAGGACACAGTTTCAATCTGTAGTGTAATTCCTACATCATTCCACAAAAACCGTGCTCTCCTCCTCTGGTGCACAATAATATATAGAGCACAATGTGAAACCGCGCTCTCCTCCTCTGGTGCACAATAATATATAGAGCACAATGTGAAACCACACTCTCCTCCTCTGGTGCACAATAATATATAGAGCACAATGTGAAACCACACTCTCCTCCTCTGGTGCACAATAATATATAGAGCACAATGTGAAACCGTGCTCTCTTCCTCGAGTGCACAATAATATATAGAGCACAATGTGAAACCATGCCCTCCTCCTCTGGTGCACAATAATATATAGAGCACAATGTGAAACCGTGCTCTCTTCCTCTGGTGCACAATAATATATAGAGCACAACATGCTCCATTTGGTGACTTGTGAAATTACTGAGTAAAGTATTTGTCATCTTTAGGTTTAAGCATATCAACATACTGCATAGTGTGGCTATCTAACCATCAATTAATCAATCAAATGTAGTTATAAAGCCCTTTTTACATCAGCAGTTATCACAAAGTGCTTTTACAAAACATCCAGCCTGAAACCCCAAGGACCAAGCACCAACAGTGTTGAAGCACAATAGCTAGGATAAACTTCCTAAGAGGTGCCGAAATTTAGGAAGAAACCTAGAGAGGAGCCAGGCTTGGAGGGGTGACCAGTGCTCTTCTGGCTGTGCCGGGTAAACATTTTAAGAGTACAAGTTGTAATAATTAATAAATGTACGTGGGCTGTGTCCAGAGTCTATAAAACCTGATCCAGGTCAGAAGCATGACCAGATGGTTTAGGACAGAGACAACCGGGGGGTCGAGGGGGGGTCAGTAAAGTGGCAGCTGGAATTGTCAGGTATCGTCTTGATCTGCAACACAACCAGGAGGACTTTGGACAGTGGCAGCAACGAGTCGTTAGAGCCTGGTACTCGGGAGGTGTGGGCCAAGACCTCATGTCCTCCTAAGTTTAAATGGAGCAGGAGACAAGGAAAATATAGAGGGTGCATTCCTTAGATTTACAAGGATTTACAGTGGAGAAGGAGACCCAACAGGCACGAAGTCAATCCACCCACATTGCCAAGCATCAACCAAACGGACACCAACCAACGGCAACCACCCTGAAATGAGGGCTGAGTATTGCCAGCAGAGTTCACCCCGATTGCACAATGGGCGCAACGTAGAGACAACAAAAAGCCAGTGACTCCGCCCCCAAATGGCATTGGAGAGAGGGCATCCCAGTGGCGATGAGAGCCCACCTGGCAAGACAGCAAGGGTGGACAGTATCAAGCCTTTCCGTTCACCTACACACCCCTGGGCCAGACTGCACTTAATCATAGACCATGGTGAAGAGATGAGTCTTCAGTAGACACTTGAAAGTTTGCACTGAGTCTGAATTTCTAACCTCAATTGTCAGATCACTCTACAGTAGTGGAGCGCAATAAGAGAAAGCCCTGCCTCCGGTTGTTGGTTTAAAAATTCTAGCCACAATTAGAAGGCCTGCATCTTGCGATCTTAGGTTATGTGTAGATACATATGGCTGGATCATTTCAACGAGGTAAGTAGGAGCAAGTCCATGTATTGCTTTATACTACAGGTTAACAATAAAACCTTAAAAAGAGCCCTAGCCCTAACAGGCAGCCAGGGTAAAGAGGCTAGTACTGGAGTAATGTGTCCAAATTTTCAATGGCACAGACAGTCGGAGACCTGTGCAGCGGAATAAAGTATCAGACATAAGACAAGTCACAAATTGCTTTAACTGAGCCGTACTGCATCCTTCAGATGCCACATCACACAACTAAAATCTCCTGGGCTCGGCTGTCACCGTGTCACGCAGTTCTTGATTTAGCTTAGAGTCATTCTAAGCTAAATCAAGAACTGTAACCTACAATATTATGGCCCTGGCACATTATGCGAACACCTCATCATGCAAATTACACATAGAGCTTTGCTCCTCCCCTGCGCTCGCATGAAGTGTGTATTGGCTTATATATGTACATGCATTTGTATTTGTAGGCATCCCAGGAATCAAACCCACTTTCTGCGAAAGCCGTGCTCTTCAAACTGTCCCACAGATCTGTATGACACACAGTGTGCATGTCCTTACACCCATCTGGTTTATAAAGGCACTTTCTCACAGTAACACAACAGGACTTAATGGTTTTAATGAACCCCAGCTGGCTGTGCAGCAGTCCATGGGGGCCAGAGGACACCAAGGGATGCCAGGCCTGCAACACTTGTGTGTGTTTGTGTGTTACATTTTCAAACCTAAAATACACTCACAGGATTAGTGTAATTCATATTTTACTTTATTGCACTTTCTATGTAAATAGCTTGTGGGGGCGGGAAAGAAAACATCTTCAGTATAGCCTTTACATTGGTGACATATTTAGGTAGGAGTGACTTCTCGCATTGCTTGAGCAAAGACTGACTCATGTGAAAAGGAGATTTTGAGCATTTGCTCAGAATCAAAATGACCACCAGGGGGAAACATTCTCCCATCAGCATTCCTCGTCAATTAGACGGCTTTGTATAATATAATTATTCTGTTGTCACTCAATGGATTGTTTTCCAGCTGCGGCTTACACAAAGTAATTATCACCAATGAAAATGACTATAAATATATACAAACTGAATAATATATCGGCAAAATGCCAATTGCATAAACATGGGATCACACAACTGCTGCAAAATACTTAATATTGGACCAGAGTGTAATCACGAGATAAAGGAGATAAACATCGTCTGTTGTTTATCGAAAACTTTGGCATATTTTTCAGTAGTTTCTGGAATTGTTGCCCATCGGTAAATTGTGCATATTAGGACACCTTAAAACATACCAGAATGAGTTGCAGTCACGAGCACAGCAAAATATCATCACCTTAAAAATCCCCTCTAAAATCTCACACAGTTAAAGATGCAGTCTGGGGCAAATAAACTATTTAATTGAACTTTCCATTTGGGCTCGATGTGATATATGTTGTTTATATTTTAAAGTGGAATCACCATCATAACTCAGTTGGCCATGGAAGCAACGATTGAAATCAAGTGATTTTGATGATTTGGGGCAGATATTGGCACATACAGTGCTTGACATGGTACATCATTTTCATGGACACATTTGCCTCAACAGCACCACTTTTTTGTAAGTTCCTTCTTTTTGATAGTGTGCAGGACCGCACAAATATATCTCAAACCATTCTAATTGAACTCAACCAGGACATAGATCTCAAACCAGTCCAATTAAAAACATCCAGAAAAGTGAGTGCCATATCTGGACATATCTTTACAAAAAAAGACAAAAAAGCAATTCAACCTCAATGTCATACAATATTGTGCAATATGATATTTTATTAACCTCCATGAAATTTTGGTTTCCATACAAGTATTGTGGACTTAGGGCAAAGTGCAGTCACAAATACTTATCTGCCTTTGATCTCAATAATAATATGTTTTATCTAAAGTAAGTAAATGACTCGTAGCACAAAATTACAGCAACATACTGTAGCGTGAAAAGGAAGTTAACAAAAAAAGGAGAGTGTTTCTGTATCTATAAGGAATAAAACAAGAGGACAAAGTTTGGAGCTGATTAGGACTTTTGTGCATCTTAGTATGTCGCCTGGAAATCCAGACTGCATCGAACCATATTTCACTATTTCTTTTCACACGGAAACCTGAAATAAAGGTGAATTCGGTCTGGATGTCCACTGGCATACTATCACACTGGACCTATAGAGAAGCATGGGTGTGCTGAGTTTCCCATTAGGGCCAGGGTAGCACAGACCAATCTCCTGATTAAATAATGCTGCCAGGTCCCCTCTGGACTTCAGATAACTTAGTCCAGTCAGCTTCCCGAGCAAGCCCTCAGGCCTGTACATGACCTCCGTGCGCGTTGTGCAGCCATCAGCTCCACTGTACATCAACAGTCACATTCAGTGGTGTGTGTTTGTCCCTTCACCATAAAGTGGTCATTTAATGTTTCTTAAATGAGATGTGTAGAAATGCACAGCCTGAGTATCTTTATTTATACACACACGATGCACAAACTATGCAATATTAATTTATATCGGCTTTTAATAAATTACAGAGGCTTAGTAAATACATGTGACTATCAATTGCTAAAAGTTTCAAATATGCTCTATAGGAATATGGAGACAATTATTCATATAAATTTTAAAAATAGAGACTAAAAATCCTGTAACATGTATAATTATTCACCTGATAAAGAAAAACAACTTGAAACAGAATTTATATTGCTTTTTAACCATGTTTCTCTTCTTTTCCAATAACCTAACCACACTTCAGGGTTGATATAGCAACACAAATAGGAATATGCCCTCATAATAAATATCTCTACATCATCAAAAATACTGTGCTTTGTTTTTTTTTTCTGTGGTTCTTAACATAAGACCTCATCTCAGATTGTGGTGCTGAGAGATTGTCACAACTACTCTCTCTGCAAAACAATGGGGTTGTAAAACAGTGATGTCACACCACAGACATCAGACCAACCACATTTTCCCACTGTCACACTTAGTTACACCACACGAACATCCACCCATACATTTAACTGAGTGTGATCTGTGTATTTGTTAATAAACACTGTTGTTAGGGTTTCAGCTAGAAGGCTTTTTTTTGTTCTCGTTCTTTTGTAGAGGGCAAGCTAAATGGAAAGAAACTCAGTGGAGCGGCTACAAACATTTTAGCTCGACTCATCCACATTGTGAGTAAATCCCTCCCTTTCACATTTACCTGTGGTGGTATTATCTGAGGAGACCCTGCCTTGAAAACATGGAGAATTATTCTGCAGTCTGGGGTAGAATTCCAGGTGATGTTTGGTTAGGCCAGTGCCTCATACCGGGTGTTTAAAATATACACGTTAAAGAAGGCCCATGCAACTAATGTAGCTCAACGTATTTCACACCTGGAATCCTAACCTGACAGTACCTGATTGCTTAACGGATATATCTTCATTTTGAAATATAGACTTATTTCTTTCTCATCAACTTAACATCAAAACACCATAACATAATAATGACATCTGTAATACGTCAATTATCTAACACTCAATGCTGTAGTTAAAATTTCAACCAAATTGATTGGTAGCGGTATGTGTGTTTCTACACGGGCCAAATAAGTTACACCATTCTCAGATTATATCTAATCGTTTTAGTGTTTTATAGCCCTATATTTCACCTACAGTACATAAACCTGTCCGGTATCAGTCTCAAGAAACATGTCGACACTGCAGTGTCGGGGTATAACCACCTTCAATTCAGAAAGCGAACAAAAATTCCAGTGCTTATTTATCTGTGAACATTTTGGTTTACTTGATCCCATTTCTGCTACTTTGCTGCACTGGAACCTACATTCCTGATAGTGTCTTCAAACCCAAAGCCCTTAACATCCGCTCCGGGTGATGTTGAAACTAGTGTGATAGTGGGTGTATTATTACTCTCAGAGGACATCGAAGACAGTGAGACAGGACGGTTGTTGATGACGGTCGGAAAGCCCTGGCTTCCAGTGCCTTAATGACGACACTACAGTAGGGGGAGCTGTTGGCACAAATTCCAGTCTCCTGTGGAAGACACTATAATGATAACGTTGAATGTGTTAAATGTGTTAAATAAGTGTTTCCACCCTCAGGAAACTCTAGAAGTAACTAAGACAAATATTGGAATAATGGTGAAGACATTGCAAGTGAAAAATAAGGGTAATAACTTTTCAGCCAATTTAGAAATGAATCTGAGGTGATCTACAGTACTTCAGGGTATAAAGGCACAATGCCTTTTGAGTGAGAATCCATCTACAGTCCAGTGAAATGGGTGAGAGAAAAAAAAAGATAATTTCAACTGAATTGCAGATAAGGTTGAACGTCTGAATGTTTCCCCCTTTTTTTCCCCCTAAAGAGCTGTTCATAATCAGCATAATTTCTGAGAAAGACACAGTAGAGAATGAAACCGCTGCCAAACTGATTATGGTTGATTTCAAAAGTCCCATGGTGATTAGGCTGCTGTTGTTTTTGAAAGTGTACAGTATATTCCCTGTCACAGACAGGTCCCTGTTGGCTCCTTCATTTCTAGTGGTGGAGTGGCTCTGTCACAACCAGTGTGGGATTTTTGTGCTTATTCAGTAAACTGCAGTGCTGTTTCAAGTTGCAGTTTCTTCAGGATACATGAGGAAATTTCTACGTTTCAACAAAATAAGCATCATCGTAATTATTCAGTAAATTTAAAAGCCCAGTGCAGTAAAAATTCTGTTAATTCCTGTGTTTATCATACCGTGTTAAGAGTGTTATTTCCTGCTGCTGGTTGCTGGCGGCAAATACAATATACACAAGACTTTCTAATCAGGTCTTCATAGAACATGTTTCAACCAATCATAATGTCTGTTTTGACCAACCCATTGTAGGACGGTAAATAAACCAATAACAAAGAGGCTTTCAAATTTTAAACAGACAGCTAGTTTTCAGATTTACCCTCCCAACTCAGATCAACTCCATACAGTCATAGGCAAATTCTTGCTTGAGAAGTATTGTTCTGATAAAATGCTATATTTGTTACCCAGAAATGTGACACTGATACAAAAACAGCTGCACGGGGCCTTTAAATAAGTCAACATAAATAAAAATGACCGTTATGGACATAATTAATAATTAACAGAAGCCTGTTGTGTGAAGTGGTTGCGTTGACCTCGTCCGCTCCTGCTCTCATCTGTCCATCAGCAGTTTTAGGGCTCTTTCAATGTTCATCCGATGGCCCACCCTGGTGACGCCCAGATCTATCAGGTCGTCCTTCTGCAGGCTGGGCAGGTGGCTGCCCTCGATGTCGTTGTCCATGAAGGTGTCTCTGTGCTCGGCCAGGTTCAGGCTCGCCAGCCAGTCCGCCACGTCGTGTTTACTCCACATTAGGACCGGCTTGGTGGCAAACGGCTTGTCGGACACGGCCTGCATGAGGGAGAGGGGGGAGGGCGAGCGACTGCTCCCCGTGCCCAGGCTAAGAGGGGGGGTGGGCAGGCCAAACACGTCTGAGAGGGTGGGGGAGGTGGCGGGGAGGGAGGAGGCACATCCGAGGCCTGAGTCTGGGGGCGAGAGGATGGGGCTGGGGGCTCGGTGGTGAGGGTCTGTCTGCCGGTTTGGCAATGGTGCGGGCATGTTCTGGCCGAGCTGGGTGGCAAATGTGACTGTGGTATTCCGCTGTGTTCCTGAGGCGAGGGACCCACCGTCTGGACCTCTGCAGAAGGTACAGAACACGCCGGGTTAGAGGAGAAGAGGGAGCTGTTTACCAGAGAATAATGAGCTCAAAGACACTGAGTCAGCTTGACAAACAAGATGAATAATATCTACAATTACACATGAATGCAAAGCAACACAGCAAAGACATTCCTCCCTGATTGCACTAACCGGGCTGCTTACAGACAGCCACTGGGTCGTCTCTTCTTTTATGATGAACGGAATGGGGAGCAGTCCACCTGCCCACTGGACCATAAGAGGCAGACAGGCGCTGTTTCCCTAAGCTACATGTATTCCTACACACCGGCAGACTGGAAGTGCCGAGGAGTGTGTGCGTATGTACGTGTGTGTGTGCGCGCGCGCAAGTCAGAGGAGAGGGAAGTACACTATGGGATGTTAGGAAGAAGAACACAAGAGATATTCACTCCTTTGTAAGATGGAAGTAGGGATTTCATTCTACAGTACATACAAACAGAGATTTTTTTTGTCCCACACGAAGAGACAACCATTTGTTTGAAAGTGTCAGCAGATGTCTACGATGCGTCTCCGTGGATCTATTCATTACGTATCGGGTTGAGTGAGGTACACCCAAAACCTCATTCAGATCATACCCTACAAGGAGGTGCACTGCAGTATATTCAGCTTTCAGGATAATGTTGGAAAGGCTTTAAGTATATTCATGTATTAGTATACTCAGCCAAGCATTTTTAGCTTAGCCTCTACTGGTCTGCTCTGTAAGTAACCACAGCTTTCCATAATGAGTTAGAAGCCCTCACTAGGGACTGCTGTTCAGAGGAACGCACCGTGTCTAGAAGAAATGCCATGCCAGCTTATTTAGCCTACTGAACAGAACAGATATGTCCTATTTACACACTGTAAAGACGCGCGCGCGCACGCACACACAAATGCATGTACAGAAAACCAAGATGATGAAGGCTGGTGACAAATACTCAACAAAGAGGCATTCAAACGGGCAAAAGCGAAACACAAAGTGAAAGTCTTCAATCAGACATCCCACACAGACAACACTCAAGAGCCAGCATTCACTGGTTTAAGCCTGAATGTGTACATTCATGCTCTAGTCTTACAATCATGTTGTAATCTGGGCTGAATGGTAGAGGGATGACGTGGAGACTAAACTAACAGGCTACTCTGCCCATGTTGATTAGCCTTCACCAACCACAGGGTTGGTTGATTTACTGAGAATTGATTGAATTTACTGAGAGTTGGCTGGATTTACTGAGGGATAGTTGAATTTAACCAGAGTTGGTTGAATTGACTGAGGGTGGGTTAACAGGTTATACACACAGGTACGCTTTGTGTGGATTTATCTTAGGAATTCTGGTCATTTCAGGGATTTTATTTTCACAGAGCCTACAGTAACTAATTAAAAATCCTAAAATAATACTTTAAATAGCAGTTTTCATTCCTTGTATTCTAATGTTGAAATTCTCCTTCTTACAACTGCATGTAGGAAATAAATTCATTAGACTCTGAGAGTGCTAGTGTCCAGGAGACGTCTTCGGCTTAAAGGGGGGGTGTGCTGAGGCTTGTGAGGGAACAACAGAGTGCCAGTCGGGACCCAGGCTCTGTGCTATTTTGAACGGTGCTGCTAGTGCCAAACAGTGACACACAGCTCACCCCTTCATTCCAAGGAGAACACTGTGGTTAAGTCTCTATGATAATCAGACTGACATGACGTTGTTGCTCATCTACTCCTCAAGGCTGCTGCTCTCATTATTACGTTGCTAGGCAACCCATTCTGCTCTCCGGGCAGAACACACACACACACACACACACACACACACACACACACACACACACACACACACACACGCGCGCGCACGCACGCACGCGCATGCGCACAAAAGCACAAAAATGAGCACATAAACCAGGTACAAATACATGCACGTGTGCAGGCATGCACAGGCAAACACACAGAAACAAACACGCATCAACACACAGGCATAAACACACAAACACAGAGGCATAAACAAACAACCGCATCTTTTAAATGTATCAGTTAAAGAGCACAAAGAGTTACCTTGATCCAAAAACGGTCCTACGTCCTGAGGAGGAGGTGTCTATCCCATCTCCTGGCTTTGGCGTCCTGTCCTTGCTCTGCACGTCCTGGGGGGCACAGCCGGACATGTCTCCCCACAGCTTGGAGGTCCTCTGCGTTGGCGTCCTGGGCGGCTCGGCGTGAACGCCCCCCCCAGGCGGAGGGGGCGGGGCAGAGGAGGGCGCTCCAAAAGCTCTCAGGCTCTCCTCCCTGTCCGCCAAGGCGGGGTCCTGGTAAAGTGCATTCATCTTATTGGCGGCAGGCTGCCTGGCTCTCGGCTTCAAGGTCCGGTCCACCAGGAAGGCCTGTCCGTCTGCATAGACCGTACATGTGTTGTCCGGGGCCTCGCCGCCCTCCGACGACAGCGTGGAGATACTGGACACGGTGGACACGGCGCTCGTAGTCTCCGGCTGGGGCTCCCCGCTGCTGCGGCTATCCGGACCTACGTCGATGCCGGAGTCGCTGACCGGTTCGTAGCTCTCCAGCGGGCCGGGGGGGAAGCTGGGCGGCATGCAGTTAGTGAGCACTGCCGACCGTTTGATTGGGACCTGGTCTGGGTGGCCCGGGCTGTTGCCCAGATGGGGGTAGAAGGGAGCCAGAGATGACGGAGCCCTGCCGGCGTTCCGCTGCTGTTTCAGGAGCTCTGCGATCACCCCCTTCTGCTCCTCGGGGATGTCGAAGCTATTGGCGAACTCCAGCGGGGGCGGCAGCGGATCAGAGAAGAACTCGTCATCGATGTCCACGGAGGGTATGCATGGTGGAGGGGGGATGGCGAAGGGCAGTTTGACTGGCTCTTCCACTGACGTGATGGTGATCATGGTCTTGCCGCTTTTGGGTCCAGGGCCCATAGCATGGGGATTCTGGGAGTTAGGGGCAGCCATTTTGGGGGTGGTAGGCTGGTTGGGGTCCCGGAGCTCACTGGGGGTACTGTCTGGGCTCACCGCTCCGTCCCTATCCCCCTCAGACAAGCTGTTCTCCTCAGTTCTGGCCCCATCTGTGGTGTGGACCATCAACAGCCCAGCAGACTTCTGCTGGGACGTATCCACAATGTCTATCAACATGTTCTTTTTCTCCTCCTCTCTCTGAGGCCGTGCTACACTCTTGTCCTTATCTTTGGCCAGTGGGTGGTCGTATTTGGACTCTGTCTCGTACTTGGCCTCGGTCATCTGCCTTCGCAGCCCAGCCCGGCCCGGCCGACCCATGGTGGCCGTCGAGGAGAAACTTGCATCCATGCCCGTCCTCAGTTTGGTGTCGATGAACAGAGGCTTGTTGAGGTCAGGTTTGGGCGGCTCAGTCTTCAGCGGGAGAGGCTGGGACTGCTCCCTCATGGCCCGGTCCCTTGCAGCCAGAGCCAGGGCCAGGGGGGAGCTGGGGTCCAGGGGTTTCCCGGTGACTGGGTGGACGTAGTGCCCGCTGCCGGAGCTGTAAGTCTTGGCGGGCAGACTGACTGGGCTGTGGTGACCGGTGCGCGTGTGGAGCGGCTCCCTCACCACGGTGGGCTCGGGGCTGTTGAAGTCTGTCACGTTGCCTCCCCCCCTGGGGATGCTGAGGAGCGAGGCGGGGGGCGCCAGGATGCGACGCAGACGCTCGTCGCTGCTGAACATCCCCTCGTCGATGGACTTGGAGTGGCGGAGGCGCGGGGCCGGGGGCGAATCTTCGCATCCCGGGTCCGGCGCGTAGTTCCGGTGGGACCCCACAATCCTCCTCTCGCGCTCCCGCATGGCTCCAGCCATGGCCGTGGCAAAGGGACTGCTTGGGTTGTGTCCGTCGTCGGGCAGGAGCTGCCCCGGGTGGTCGTGGGATCCAGTCTCTATCTCCATACTGCTGCCCTGGCTGCTCTTCCCGCTGCTGGACGTAGAGGGCTCCTTGATGATAATGGTTGGGATTTTGATGCAGGTCTTCTCCGGACTGTCCTCGATCTTGTGCTGCTTCACTAGCATGCCCTTTCGCCTCTGGGGCTTGTTGGGGGCAAACAGCCCAAGGTTGCTAGTCTTCCCCAGGTCTGAGTAGGGGTTCTCAGGGATCTGGGCCCTGCGGTTCAGGAAGCTCTGCTGGGCTGTAAGGCCTTGGCCTGGGCTGTGGCTCCCCTGGTGGTGGTGGTGGTTGTTGTTCTCAGACTGGTACTGCTCTGGCTGGGTCTCTCCATAGTACATTCCGCCCTGTTCCCTCCAGCCGTCCCTGACGCCCGTGTTGGGATCCCCCCCTCGCTCTGGGGCGGTGCCTTTCGGAGCCGTGTGTCTGATGGTACCATAGCCCCGGCCCTGGGGGTTGGGGACATTGTTGTAAGGGGGAGATGGCGGGGAGACGGCGGGTGGTGGCGGGATGTCCTCTGACGTGTCGGGCATGGAAAGGCTCCGGGTGAACTTCAACATGGGAGGGGTCAGGAACTGAGGAGTCTCCTCTTCTGTTATTCCTGAGAGGAAAACATACAGTCACAGGTACACCAAAGGCATTAACGACACATAAACCTTCAAGTGGGTGTGACAACATGAAGTTACCAGATGTTCCTATGGACTTCTGTCTCCTCACGGTCCCCTGTCGGTTTGGCACCCCCAGGTGGGGTCCTCCGCCTCTGGGACTGTCTGGCTCCCTGGGCTGGGTCTGGTTCTGAGTCTGTATCGACATGTTCTGGCTTTCACACATGGACTACAAGACAGAAAGAGCAGTGAGCGTGTGGACTGACTTCTGGTACATAAAACATTTTTTAGGTACATTTCTTCCACAGCTGTGTCCAACTGTGTGGTTTGTCTCAGCTGCAGAGAAAATTGTGAACGAGATAAACTGGCAGATTAAAAAAAAATAAAAATACCCAACCTGGCCAGGCACAGCACCTAACAAGGCAAACCAATAACATGGTTCTATTACCAGCTAGAATATAGCAGGAATTCCAGATTCCCAGTCCCAGCTGATTTTGGGAATAGTCCAACTGCTAATTCAAAGTGTTGGGAAATGTTCCAGTGTTATGCAGTCCCTACACAGTATATATTTCTGGTGTCATACAACCAACAACACATGAAGTGCTGTAGACACACTGCAAAAAGTGCTTCCTCAAAAAAAACACAGTACTTGAATTAAAAAATACATATCTGCCAGTAAAGCGAGACAATGTTGGTAGTAACAAGACAGAAAATTCTGAAAACCAGTTACAGGTCTAATTTAGAACACTACAACAAATCTGAACCAGCCTAATTTTCTTGTTTTCTAAATTTTAGGCTTTTCTGTTGTTGTGTCTGAATTAGACTATGGAACTTTTAAGAATGTTCTGTGCTCCAAGCTACATTCTCTCAATGCACTGGCAGATGTTTAGCGCACCTACTTAGCTCACCTACTTAATGTAGGCTACAAATTACCAATATTCACAATAATACATTTTTGATAAAAATACAACATCTCCTCAGCATTTTCTAGGAAGAACAAATTTGAATTTTGCGATAGAATTTACTAAGCATTTTTTGCAGCGCATGGAGAGAAGGGATTATATTTTTCTAATACTTACATTTATCTCTGGGCTCATGGCGAAACATCTGCTGTTGGGCCGTGATTTGACCGTGGTAGCTACCCTTATGTCAGCACTGGAGTTGTCCCACATAGGCTTCTGAGGAGGCGTGTTCTCGTCCACTTTATCTGGAACACAAAGACAGACGCCACTCCACTTTGATTACAGGAAACTCTAACCCACATTCTACATCTGTCTCCAAGCTAAAATGTACCACCATCTCAGGCAATGACAATCCAGTCAGAATTGAAATCAAAACGAGCATAAATGAAAGAGAAACGAGAACAGAAATAGTTACACTGACATTGTTCAAAGTTCAAGCCGTGCAAGCATTCAATCAATAAATCCACCAGAAGTATTTTAGAAAGCCCTTTTAAGTTTAGCAGTTTAGTTCAGCAAGCTCTTTATTTTTGTTTTATGGTTTAGCCATCCTGGGCGCCACTCTGTTTGACCTCTCTTCCCAAATTCTTGGACTTTATGAGTGTCAAGAAGTTGGCAAGATAGCACAAAAAGATCTGGGACCAGGTTCATGGTTCAGCGGCCAATGCACAACAACATGCCAGCGTTTGTATTGATTTTCTGGAGGGGGCGCTCCCATGCATGGGATGGGACGATTACTTAGAGTGACTGAGAAAACAATCCTCTTCTTTAGACTGTCATTATCTGAAGTCTGATCATCTACAACAGGAATGGAAGAGAAGGAATGGAAGAGTTGAGACACAGGGACAGACATCCAACCTTAAGGGTTTCAGAGTTAGTCTGAGTACATGAACACACCACACCACCGTCAAAAAGCTGTCAACAGGAGAGTTGCTGATTCCTCTAACTCTTCAGTAAAACATTTTTCACAGACAGACAGTTTTTGTTTTGTATC
>JACXGI010001521.1:72637-84244 GCA_016801175.1 Esox masquinongy
CCCCCCCCCCCCCCGGATACAGTCACATTGCAGTATTTATAGCAATAAGGAACCCTGGTGGATTGAAAAAGCCACTTATTCTAGGATATATCAGTGTCTGGTGTCACCAGACATTCTACAGCTCTAGACGCATCCCTGCACATCTAGTGTTCTGGAGAGAAGAATTAAACACAGAATGGGATTATATAGATAAAGAAGGTGTCTAAAATTAGGCGTCTGTAGGACTGTAGAGTTTATTTCTTTTGCAGGTAGAATGCTGTGCTGCTATATTGGACAACACACTGTACTCTATGCAGCATAATTTCCATGGCAACCTTGTTTCTGTATGAGTATGTGACTATTTCAGCCTGTAGTGGGTCCGTTGTATAACAGTGTGGTGCCCTTAAAGTTAGGTCTCTGGGTGTATTCTGAGAAGGTATCTAGCTCCCCTTTGAAATGTGAAGCTGACTGTTGTGCATTATCTACGCCTTCAAGTTCCTATGCCAAAAAGGTGTATCAAATAATCTTATCATCACAGAGAAGAGTACAACCATTTTGGAAGGATAGAAATTTGTGCTAAAAGATAAGGATATGGCACCCAAAATGGCACCCTTTTCCCTTGATAGTGCACTCCTTTTGACCAGGGTCCAAGTGATACACTATGAGAAATACTGTGCCATTTAGGACATTGGGCTGTTCTTTTTTTTTTTCTTCCTGATCTTGCATAACAGTGTTTAAAAGAGGGCAGAGAGATGAATAATACAAGGGAATAGCATTGCACTTACACTGAACTGAATTACACACTCCACACTGCGAATCGTACGCTAACATGTCTTTAAAAATTTTCTAGTTCAGAATGGGCCTTGTGTTCTTAATGTCCTTGGTACGATTAAGGTTACAACTGCAAGATATCAAACACTGGTTTCCCTTTATAACCTCAGCCCTCAACAGTCCCAGCCTAGTGAACAAGTGCATGTAAGGATCAAGTGAGTGAAAAATATACTGTGACGTTTGTAGCATAAATTGAAATAGAAAAACAATCATGAACAAAGATGGATTAAGAGAGTAAGTGAAAAGAAGCATCAATTATTTTGCAGATTCAATGGACATATAAAACACTGTATAAGCATGCCTTATAGTCATACTTACCAACCGTCTTTTTCCTTAACGTGGCTGAAAAAAGGAAATAAGTAATACATGAACAAATAAAAAACAACTAAATAAATATTAGCAATATAATAATAGTAATAAATAATAAGTAACATTAACAACAACCCCGTTTCCAAAAAAGTTGGGAATCTGTGTAAAATGTAAAGAAAAATATAATACAATCATACGCAAATCATTTAAACCCTACATTTAAGAGAAAGTAGTACAAAGACAACATATCAAATGTTGAAACTGAGAAATGTTATTGTTTCTTGAAAAATATATGTCCACTTTGAATTTGATGCCAGCAACACGATTCAAAAATGCTGGGACAGGGACAACAAAAGACTGGAAAAGTTGTCTAATGCAAAAACAAACCTGGTGGAACATCTCACAACTAATTTGATTAATTGGCAACAGGTCAGTATCATGATTGGGTATAAAAAGAGCATCCCAGAGAGGATGAGTCTTTCAGAAGTAAATATGGGGAGAGGTTCACCACTCTGAAAGACTGTGCAGGCAAAGAGTGCAACAATTTAAGAATAATGTTTCTCAACATAAAAAAGCAAAGAGTTTGTGAATCTCATCATCTACGATACATAATATCATTAAAAGATTCAGAGAATCCGGAGAAATCGCTGAACGCAAGGGACAAGCCCGAAAACCGATATTGGATGGCCGTGATCTTCGGGCCCTCAGGCGGCACTGCATTAAAAACAGACACGATTCTGTAGTGGACATCATTGCATGGGCTCAAGAACACTTCCCGAAAACCATTGTCTGTGAACAGTTTGTCGCTGCATCCACAAAAGCAAGTTAAAACTCTGCCATGAAAAGAAGAATTTTGCACATTGTGAAATGAAAAATACGACATAGGAGACCTCGAACTGTTGAGCAGCTGAAATCCTATATCAAACAAGAATGGAAATACATTTCATTTTCAAAACTATAGCAATTGGTCTCCTCAGTTCCCAAATGCTTACAGAGTATTGTTAAAAGAAGAGGTGATGCAACACAGAGGTAAACATACCCCTGTCCCAACTTGTTTGAAATGTGTTGCTGGCATCAAAATCAAAATGGGCATGTATTTTTCCAAAAACAATAACATTTCTCAGTTTCAACATTTAATTTGTTCCCTTTGTACTATTTTCAATTAAATATAGGGATAAATGATTTGCACATCATTGCATTTTGTTTTTATTAGTATTTTAAGCAGCTTCACATCTTTTTGGGGAACGGGGTTGTACAATATTTAACAAATATACTGTATAGAGTGTGTCTATATATGTACAAGTATATAAACTCCTGAAATACAGTACAGACAGGTGACAAATTAAAGTGTCTCAGTAAGGTGTTGGGCCACGAGCCGTAGAACAGCTTCACTGCGCCTTGGCATAGATTCTAAGTGTCTCTGGAAAATAATGGTTGGAAATCTGCAATAGTTATGTACCTCCAACAATTAATTCAGGATTTTCCTTAAATTTGTCACTTGTCTCAAACACAAACACACAAATATATATACACATATAGACAGCTCTGGAAAAAATTAAGAGACCACTCCTAATTTTTCTTAAATCTGCATCTCTACATGTATGTCAGCCATTCCATTCCAGTGTCTGTTAAATTCCAACACAGGCATACCTCATTTTAAATAATGAGGTACTGATTAGGTGACTACCTGAACCAAATCTAACTTAACGAGGAAAAGTATAAAAACCACTGCTGTGGTCATCACTATCCTCTTGCAATAGAACCAGGTGGATGGCAATACCCATGCAAGTAGTACCTCAAAGGTAATTTGAATAAAAAAGTAACTATTCAGCATGACAAAAGAGTTGAAAAGAAAAGCTTTTATTGAGGAAAAGAAGGGTTCAATTCTGGCTTTACTGGCAGAGGGATACAGTGAGCATCAGGTTGTTTCCATCCTGAAAATTTCAAAGACGGTGGTTCATCAGAACAAGGTCAAGCAACAGACATTGGGGACAACAAAGCTACAGACTGGCAGATGGCAAAAAACGACTGTCCACTGACCGAGATGACTGTCAACCGAATGTCACTCAACAACCGTAGGATGACATCAAGTGACCTACAAAAAGAATGGCAAACAGCAGCTGGGGTGAAGTGCACGGCGAGCACAGTTTGAAACAAGCTCCTAGGGGCAGGGCTGAAGTTTGCAAAAGACAATAAGGATTGGACCGTAGAGGAATAGAGTAAGGTCATCTCTGACGAGTCAAATTTTCAGCTTTGCCCAACACCTGGTCGTCTAATGGTTAGATGGAGACCTGGAGAGGCCTACAAGCCACAGTGTCTCACACCCACTGTGAAATTTGGTGGAGGATTGGTGATGATCTGAGGATGCTTCAGCAGGGGTGGAATCGGGCTGATTTGTCTTTGTGAAGGACGCATGAATCAAGCCAAGTACAAGGTAATCCTGGAAGAACACCTGCTTCCCTCTGCTCTGACAATGTTCTCCAACTCTGAGAATTGTTTTTTCCAGCAGGACAATGCTCCATGCCACACAGCCAGGTCAATCAAGGTGTGGATGGAGGACCACCAGATTAAGACCCTGTCATGGCCAGCCCAATCTCCAGACCTGAACCCCATTGAAAATCTCTGGAATTTGATCAAGAGGAAGATGGATGGTCACAAGCCATCAAATTAAGGAGTGGTCTCTTAATTTTTTCAGAGCTGTGTGTGTGTGTGTAACACATACACACACACACACACACACACACACACACACACACACACACACACACACACACATATATATATTCATATATATATATGATATATACGAATGCTTTTGAGAGGCACTGTAGATACAGTTAGGTCAAGAAATATTTGGAGAAAATATTCATAATTTTGGCTCTGTACGCCACCACAATGGGTCTGAACTGAAACAGCTGAGATGCAATTGAAGTGCATACTTTCAGCTTTAATTCAAGGGGCTAAACAAAAATATTGTATGAAACGTTTAGGAATTGCAACCATTTCCATACACAGTCCCCTTATATCAGCAGCTCAAATGTAATTGGACAAATTAACACAATCATAAATAATCCTTTGAATCCTTGTAGGCTTTGTAGGCAATGACTGCTTGAAGTCTGGAACGCATGGACATCACCAAACGCTGGGTTTCCTCCTTTGTGATGCTTTGCCAGGCCTTTGCTGCAGCTGTCTCCAGTGGTTGTTTGTTCATGGGACTTTCAGCTTTAAGTTTTATCTTCAACAAGTGCTCGATTGGGTTGAGATCAGGTGACTGACTCGGCCATTGCAGAATATTGCACTTCTTTGCCTTAAAAACTCCTGGGTTGCTTTCGCAGTATGTTTTGGGTCATTGTCTATCTGTAAAGTGAAGCGCCGTCCAATCAACTTTGCTGAATTTGGTTGAATCTGAACAGACAATATATCCCAATATACTTCAGAATTCATCTGACTGTGTCTGTCTTCTGTCACATCAATAAACACTAGCGACCCAGTACCATTGGAAGCCATGCATGCCCATGCCATCACACTGCCTCCACCGTGTTTTACAGATGATGTGGTATGCTTCAGATTATGAGCCGTTCCAAGCCTTCTCCATATTTTTTTCTTCCCATAATTCTGGTACAGGTTGATCTTAGTTTCATGTGTCCAAAGAATGCTGTTCCAGAACTGGGCTGGCTTTTTTAGATGTTTTTTGGCAAAAACTGGCCTCACTGTTCTTGAGGCTTTTGAATGGTTTGCACCTTGTGGTGAACCCTCTGTATTTGCCCTCTGTATTTGCTGGTGTTGCAGAGCTCACCAGCGCATTTTCTCAGAATGTACCAAACTGTTGATTTGGCCACTCCTAACGGATTTACATTCCGGCCATCTCTCTGACGGATTTACATTTTTTGCAGCCTAAGGATGGCCTGTTTCACTTGCATTGAGAGCTCCTTTGATCGCGTGTTGTGGGATTACAGCAACAGCTTCCAAATGTGAATGCCACACCTGGAATCAACTCCAGACCTTTTACCTGCTTAATAGATGAAGAAATAATGAATGAATAGCACACACCTGTCCATGAAACAGCTTTTGAGTCAATTGTCCAATTACAGTACTTTGGTCCCTTGAAAAAGAGGCCAAATATTAAAGAGCTATAATTCCTAAACCCTTCCTCCAATTTTGGTGTGTATACTCTCAAATTAAAGCTGAGAGACTACACGTTAAGCCCATATTAAATAGTTAACTGTCACTTGAATATAATTTGTAACTTGAAAAATAATATAACTTGTCAGTGTCCAATTAATTTCGGACCTAACCGTATCTCCAGTGCCTCTCAAAAGTATTCATCCCCTTGCACTTCATTACAGTAGGAGTGCAACTGACAATGACCCAAAACACAAAAATTCTTGAGCACATCTTGCAAATAAGAATGGGTATAAAAATGTGTGTCCGGGTTGTGCAAAGCTGGTAGAGACTTATCCAAATACACTCATGTCTGCAATTGCTGGAAAAGGTGCCTCTACCAAATTTACTTTGAGAATTTGTACCTTTTTGCTTTCATCAGTGGCAACAATCCTAATCAAATCCATTTTGATTTCATGTTCAAAGTCCAAGGAGGTGAATATTTTTGAGAGGTATATCAAATAGATAATGTCTCAACATAAATATAAGGTATGCAAAAATAGTGGAATAATGTAATTTGAAATTGCATAGGTTAAAGACCACTAATAACCACAACTTTGACAAATGTAGGCCAAGTTCTATTTTTGTTAAAAATGTGTACTGTATGCATGTACACAGTAATTGCTTCCAAACATGCTAATCGGTCAAATTATTCTTTATGCTATTAGAAACAAATTGGTCAAATATACTAAAATGTTAAAAGCTTTTTTTCAAAGGTGACCTAAATTCACAACATGTTGTTGTATGGTTTCTCAACATTTTTCTTTTCTTCAAATGTGTTCACTAAAACTAAATTGAAACATAAGTTGAGTTGACTCCTCTTAGCTAAATCAATCAACTAATAAACTCAACAATAAGTAAATGAAGTGTAAACAAAAGCTTATCAGTGTGGATTCATGATGACACGGGATGGAATTATAAAGTTCAAAGTAGTTAAAAATGATCAGTCATGCTTGCTAATGAGTTCTTTATCATTAGATAATTCACAGCACTGTCGTTAAAATGTTTCTTCTCCAGTACTGTTCAGATCAAACAGATAAAGACCTGAACACCTCTGAGCCATTTTGCAAAGTACATAATTAATGTACATAATTAACTTACCCTAACCCTCTCAAAGAAGAGTAAACAGTCATCTATTAAATGATTGAAATTAACATAAAACAATTTGAGAAAAAAACTATTTCAAGACAGTGAGATACATCCAGCTGTGACCAAACAGGAGCTTCTTTACCCATACCTTTATCCACTGTTGTGGCAGGGATAAAAAAAAAAATAATCAGGACACCATTACTAGCAAAAAATGATCATATTTCTCAAAAATAATGAAAAAAAATGATTCTACATTCTCAAAATAATGAAATCACTAAAGAAATTCACAGAGAGGATTCCTTTAGTGAGAAATCCAGGAGGATTCGAGATGCATTTAACGTCTTATTGCATCCTCACAGGCATGGCCGCTTTGCAAATACGTACCCAGCTCCTCCAGCTCCGAGGTCATGGATTTGGAGCGCATGGCCATGGACAGGGCAGCGGACGGTGCTCGGCGTGGAGGTGTGGGTACTGCAACAACACGGCACAGAGAGCGGTGCATTCTGAGGTGAGGAACGCACTGACAGAATCAAACAGAACTGACCCTATTCCCCAGGTTCCCGACGGAACAGCGTGCCAGTACAATAGGCCCGGATGTGAACTACAGTACACAGTTGGAGACGTAAAAATATATGTTTGTAATGCTTTTGTTTTTAAGAAAGGTGTGCCACAGCAGTAGAGCACTGATAATGTGACAACCTCAATTCTCAATCCAGAAGAGCCAAGTTCCATGGCATTAGTCTCACAAAATATCAGAAATACACACGCAGTGGAGCATTTTAGATATACCACCCCATCCACGGAAATGGATCCTGTCTAGACACAGTGAATCACGTGGCCGTCAGCTTGCTGTTAACCTCGGTCACAATTGAAGTCTTCTGCGTAATGATCAGAACCTCAATGAAGTACATTATCCATGTGTGTTAAGAGATTTAGATTGGGGAACAAAGAGCCACTTCCTGTCTTTTGTTGTTTCTTACACGATTGTTCTCCCCATTTCATGACATCCTTGTTTCATGACATATCTGTGGCACCGTTTATGCTTACGGAGTCTGTCCACGATGGGATTAGCTTGCTATATTAAGCGGCATACAGGCATTCCAGTTGCTTTCGATTTAAAGTTTGTATAAGCGAACTTTATGAGTGATCTAAGTGAACTTTAGGTGTGATCTAAGTGACTACAAACCACTTAATGGCTAGAAACGAGAATATGCGGCTCTAGTGGGCGTGTGACACCACTTTATTATTGCCTGAGACGCCTGCACAGCCCCAGACCTCAACTCAGGGGAACTTCATTGGGATAAGCGGAAATAGGCTGCTAGCAGCCTGAATGTACAGATGTCCTGTGTTACAACTTCCATTGCATCACTATTAGCGAACATCCTTTTGAAAAGACAGATGGTAGAATCCAGGCCCAGAATAATTCAGGTTGTTCTGGAGGCAAAGGAGGTCCGACCCAGTATTAGATTGGTGTGCCTTCTGGCCCACTTCTGAGTGTTTCTAAAATATGCTCCAGCCAGTGCAGTTACTAGGCCTACATCCACGTCAAAATGTGCTGCAGTACGGGTTTCATGGCCCCAATTGTAAAAACACTGTATCAGCTTCAAGGCTGAAAATCAGCAGAGTCATGGAACACTGCAGTGTGGTCAATGCTCTTCTAGGGTGTCAGCTTCTAGCATCCACATACAGCGCAGTACTACAGCATGAGGCCGGGCCAAGAGAGTGTTAAACAGAGTTGGGTTTGAACACCATTTAAAATCTTTCATATATTTTAAACATTTGCTTCCAGCCTACCTGGAGGGTGGCACTTGCATTTTTTTACCTATTCAATGGGCTCATTAAGCCAGGCATAACATACTCAACCAAACAAAGACAAATTATTCCCAACCACTTAAAATAGTATTTGAAACCAAGTTCAGATATACAGGAAGTCAAAACGCTGCAGCCTCGCCCCAGTCCTCATCGAGGGTACTGAGGTGGAGCGTGTGTCCAGCTTCAAGTTACTGGGTGTCCACATCTCCGAGGACCTCTCCTGGACCCTAAACACCTCAGCTCTGGTCAAAAAGGCGCAGCAACGCCTGTACTTTTTGAGGAGGCTGAAGAAAGCTGGACTGTCCTCCAAGATCCTTGTGAACTTTTACCGCTGCACAATCGAGAGCATTCTGACAAATTGCGCCACAGTGTGGTTTAGCAGCTGCTCCATAGCTGATTGAAAAGCCCTGCAACGGGTGGTGAAAACCGCCCATCACATCACTGGTCCCCAGCTTCCTGCCATCGCAGACCTCCAATGCAAGCGGTGTCTGTGCAGGGCATGCGGGATCATCAGGGACCCGTCACATTCAGGTCACAAACTGTTTGCCCTCCTCCCATCAGGCAGGTGGTACAGGTTTCTTCAGTCCCACACCAGCATGCTCAGGAACAGTTTCTTCCCATCCACTGTAACCCTGCTGAACTCTGACCGAGTGAACTCTGTGAACTCTATGACCCTTCACTAAACATACCCCCCCACCTCTCAGGGACCTTGTTGCACTACTCCCTTGGTACTACTCTGACAGTGCCTTGCAAAGCCTGATAATGGAAGCTATCAGTGGTTACAGGTATGTGTCTACCTCAGGAACCTCACTGCCGCTGTCTCTGCATTTCAGCTGCATATGCACCTTGTACGTACAATTTGCTTCTTTGCACATTTAGAATTGCCATTGTGCTTGCCTTTTTACAGTTGTTACACACGTCTATCTCGAGGACCTTAGTGCTGCAATCTCTGCATCAAGGGGGCTCATGCTACCCTATTACAGTACTCCTTCATTTGCCTCATTTGCACATCTAGTATGCCATTTAGAAATTGCCATTTGTACCCAAACAACTGTTATCCTACTTGTAACACACACTATACCTAATACGTGTAAACTTTCTAAGGAGTTTATAAAGCTCTTTTTACATCAACAGTTGTCACAATGTGCTTTTACAAAACACCCAGCCTGAAATCCCAAGGAGCAAGCAACAATAATGTTTAAGCACAGTGACTAGGAAAAACTCCCTAAGTGGGGCTGAAATTTAGGAAGAAATCTAGAGAGGAACGAGGCTCAGTGGGGTGACTAGTCCTCTATTTGCCTTAATTGCACATTTAGTATTGCCATTTGTACTGCATTTGCCTTCATTGTACATCTATACATTCCACTTGTAATATACATATACTTGTAAATACTTGTACATTTTCTGCCCTCAATTTGCTGTACTTGTACTGTTCAAGGACAAAAAAGTTGAATCTAATCTAATCTATTATCGATGGCCAGATAAGACCCTCGATGTTTATTCAAGCCCAGTCATCGACGTTGAGGCAGGGCTTTCTAGTGCTAGTGGATACGAGGCTTACATTTCTTCCTGGCAGTGTCGTCAGGGTCCAGATTCCTGCTAACTGTCACCACTTTGATGATGAGCCGGTTGCCTCCATGTCGGATTGTATTGACCACCTGTTTGTGGCCCACCTTCACCACATTCTCCTGGTTCACCTGCAACAGAACAGCGGCGTTAGACAATGTGACCCATTCACAACTCACTGACAGGACAGAAATACAGGAACACGCAGCGTTAGATGTAATGTACCCACAGAATCATCATGCAACAACGTGCTGTTGACATGATCTGAACTTGGCAAAATCAACAAAAATACATCACTCAATGTCTGTACAGAAAAAGGAAATCACTAAAGCACAGCTGTATTCAATTCTGATCTCCACAGATAAAACTCTACATCAAGCAGTTCTTAACTTGGAAAAGTCAAGAAGTCAGCATCTCTTCCTGATTCTATGACTGGCCTGATAGTAAAAAAACACAATGCTTAAAATAGAAAAGCATCAACCCAGAAAAACTTGGCAAAGCAGTGAAGTCTGACTGACATTGAACCAGATTAGATATCGCCAGTTCCATTAGCTACAAAACATTCCCAGTCTTACAATTTTTGTAGGGTTTTCAGTGCTTCGTACCCTCTACAAGAAAACCTCTTTTGGGCAGATTAAATTTCGAGAATCTGTCACAGCGCACTAAGAATGATCTGATTTACGACCAACAGTCGTTAGTTTTGCCATTGATTACTTGGACAAATCAGGATTGTGCGAATGCTTGCGCTTAAACTAGTCAGTGTTATTAAACCTGTGTGCAGGAGATAAATGGTATCAGATAGATTCCACAGCTACCAAGCCAACATTGGCTCGGTTATAGCAAAACCTGGGTGAAATTGAAGGAAAACGGTTTGGAGAAGCATACTGTGCCTTGTTTCTTCACCCAGAAGTAAAACAGGAAATAACAAATCTGAAAGTAAATTCTATATCTGGGTAACACGAAAGTTTGTCCAGAGGAAGCACCGTGTTACCAGACTGATCACCAGTTGTATAAGTAACTGTCCTTGGTATACAAGCATATTTTTACATATTGTCTTCATTATTATTCTACAATGTGGAAAATAGTCAAATTAAAGGAATTCCCTGAAATGAGTAGGTGTGTCCAAACTTTTGAATAGTATTGCATTTCTGAACAAATCAGAGACCTGTGTTACTTCCTGCTCCTCCTAAGGTCTTCCCATCTCAAAACGTTCACTGATATTTCCACCAACCATATGCAGTCTTTTTACAAAGCCAACAGTATTAAAAACTCACCAGATGTATAATGGATTCCAACTTATCTTAATGCTCACCACCCATGAATGTATGTCAGCATATGGAACTCTGTCCCTATATAAATTCAATTCAAGGGCCTTATTGATGCCACATCCTGAGATCCAACTCTCCCTCATTTGGAGCACGGTGTTTATCGTCATTACTGCACTCGCCTGTATATCGGCATTTCTGTCCTCACCTGTTTATCGTCATCATTGCCCTCACCGGTGTTCCCAGTTTAAAGTCCAACTTCCCGCATGCGTCTTGTCAGTCACTGTCTGGATTTCATCTCTTTGCGAGTTGTTCTGTTCTGTTAAATATTAGTTCTGTCATCAAAGTCCTCCGTTCTCCCTGCACCTGTGTCCTGCCACCTCAACAACATCCCAACTGGCATGGGAAACATTTGTTTACATCGCTAAAGCAAGGGAGAAACACTATGGTATGTAAATGCTGACTACAACTAGCAACCAGTGCAGTAATATTATAGATGTGTAAGACCATGTGTAAATGTAGTTAGCGAATGAAGATGATTCTGAGTACAGACAGACGTTAACTGTGCCTCTGTCGGTCTAATTAATCACTGTGG
>JACXGI010001522.1:0-11934 GCA_016801175.1 Esox masquinongy
GATAGTATAGAGTCTAATGGGTGGTGTTACGATAGTATAGAGTCTAATGGGTGATGTAATGATAAAATACAGTCTAATGGGTGGTGTTATGATAGTATAGAGCAGGGTTGGGCAATATTTTTCACTGGGGGGCCACACTGAAAATGCCAGAGTGCATCGTGGATCAGATTACTTTTTTAACCAACATGCCTAAAAAACACACAACATAGCTAACTCTTTTAACTTGCATATTATATTTATGCATATTTATTTTCCATGCAACACCGTTTTCATAATCAAACTTAATTTACTTCAACAATGTTTTTTTATTATTTTCTGTTAACAGCTGTTATGGCAGGCAAAGGCCTAAAAAATCCCTTTTTAGGGTTATTACTCAACAGAAATGTTGCAACACATATTTGCCTTAAAACTTAAACTTAACGCAACAGAGTAAGTTTATTACATAAGGTATAGTGTATAACAGTTATATAGGTATAATAGTTATTAGGGCAGCCATAAGTCTATGAAATCACTTCTGAAGAGCAAAGCAAATGTTGGTATAATTGCCGTCGTCTAACTTCATACAGTATATTTTTTGTACTACGTGCTTTTAACGACAGCTATTCCAGCAGCCCAGACCCAAGAAATCAACTTTTAGGGCTACTCACTCAATATGAACAGGAGAGCTTCGTATGGACGTTGACAAGTGAGGTGAAGTCAGGAGTAATTTCTGTTGAAGCAGTGTGCAGTACTGCTGCAAGGTATTCATCAGTGAGGCTGCATCTGGGCTTGGACTTGTTGAATTGTAGCATCGGGTGACAGTTTTTGTGTTTCTCCGCATGCTCGCTCTGGAAGTGCCTCTGCACATTGTACTCTTTAAAAACTGCAACGTTAGCTTAACATATTAAGCAAGTTGCTTTACCTGTGACATCTACAAATAAATATTTTCCTGTCAATTCTTTTTTAAATACCCTGCTTTCGTTATCAACTTTTCTTAGGCTCATTTCCAGAGATCGCCAGCCATCAATTGCGTATAGTACGTACAAATGATAACTTCCACGCGTGGATTCTGGTGCTGGTCCCTACGTATCATAGCAAGGCAAATACCTTGTTTCAACTTAAACGTATTTTAAACAGACAGTATCATACTGCTGTACTTATTACTGGGAGTGCCACAGGACTTTTAATTTGAAAATAAATATGCAGCAGTAAATAAACTAACGTAATCTGCGGACCTCGTCAGGTATTTTTTATTTTGTATTATTTTAAAAGTTTTTGATGTATCGCGGGCCGGATAGAATTACTCAACGGGCCGGATCTGGCCCGGGGGCCTTATCTTGCCCAGGTCTGGTATAGAGTATAATGGGTGGTATTATGATAGTATATAGTCTAATGGGTGGTTTAATGATAAAATGCAGTCTAATGGGTGGTGTTATGATAGTATACAATCTAATGGGTGGTGTAATAATAATATACAATCTAATGGGTGGTGTTACGATAATATGTCTGGTGTTGGGAGGTGTTACAATACAGTGTAATAGGTGGCATAATGACAGAATACAATCGAAAGGATGGCGTTATGATAGAATAATATGAGACTCATAACTTCCTTTCCATAAAAGGTGCCCTTGAACTGTTATATGCTGAAGTTACGCTTGGGGGTTGAGCACAGTGGTGTAGCAACAGGATTTGATGTATTCCTTTGATGTGTGAGCAAAGTATGTGCTCAGACTTTGTTAAACATGCGATGCCAGTCTTAAGCAGGGGTCTCTAATGTCTCCTCTGTTCTTTGTTTTCTATGCTTGTGAATTTTACTGGTTATATACTGTACTAGGCCAAAAGAAAGTTCTTGAACATTCTTGGAGCTAGGAATATTCTAGGTGCTATTTGTGCAGATAGTCTATTTTCACTGTAGTAACTTGTGAATACAATGAATCTGATTGTAGGGTGAAAACCACTGAAATAAATGTAATTCTATTATACGTAGAGGTGCCAACTCTCAACTGCTCAACATTTCCACTTGTTGTTTGTCTGTGTGAGGAGAACCAGCTCACAGTGGTCAGTCAGCACTCCTGCAGCACACACAGAGAGAGAGAGACATATCAGATCCATGAGGAATGTAACAGTTCGGAGCACAGAGCTGTTTTGGATGTACGAATGGAAGGTCCAATACCACACATTACATGTTATGGGCCATTACATTGGAGAATTTACTGGACCAGCTACACTTTACATTAAATGACACACCTGCTAGAGCTTCTCGTGCTGCAGTAACACACCTCTCTCTCTCTCTGTGTTTCTCTGATTAGTGTTTTAGTCATGACTGTCTCCTCCTGACTAGACTGGCTGTGTCATTTCCACGTCTCATCTCATTTGAGTCTGTGTCCTCATAATAAACCATACTTATTATAACAGGGCATTGGCGAAACTTTTCAAACATGCTCTTCCTACGCTAAGGGAGCCCTGAGCCATCTCACAAATGTTCCGAACAATTACAGACAAGTATTTCATTAGTGTTTGCCAGAGAACGTATTAATCGTCGAACGGACAGCATCTGAGACCCAGAAGGGGTAATCATGATCGTGTAGGGATTTTCCCCCGGCGAAGGTGGACTCCAGACAGCTTGGCTGGTCATGCCCCCCTTCTTGGGGGTTTGCCTGGAAGGTGGCGGGGTGGTGGGTTGTATTCTATTTCCAGACCCAGGACTGAGCTGTCTAATCCCCCTCCACCATCCCTGCAATGCCCTGGGCCTGGTGATGCCGTAGAGAGACTTCCAGCCCATCGCGCCATGGAGAGCTCCGTAACTGTGGGCAGATTGAGTTGCAGTTTGACTGAAAATAGACTGGCAGGGTGATAGTCTTTTCTGTCTGATAGCTATTGGGTTTGATAGAGACAATCTCAGACAAGGCGACCGGCTATTTTGTGCTACAAGGGAAAACGATAGACATTGACCTTAAACTGAGGTAAGAACTCAGTAGTGTGCGTTTCTGGGCTGCGTGTGCTCGTGTCTGTGGGTCTGTGGTGTGTGCTTTCACATGTGCTGATAAACCGCAGATGTGATCAAAGTTGCATGAGAAAATATGGCACTCAATCTGTCATCACCGATCCTTTTCTGATAGGCCAAATATACAAAGTCTGTTTAAATGAAGAAGTAGTGTATAGTGTAATTTATATTGCTCCATAAACATAATATATAATATATGTGTAGAGAATGCATGACAAAACTTTGGTAGTTGCGTCCGTCATTTGAGCCTTGGTGTACGGCTGGTCTGTGTACGGTACTGTTAAATGAAATGGGTGGGTCTGTTCACATGTCAGTCTGCATGTCTGTGGCCTTGAGCTTTGAGGAGCCCATATGTCAGTGAGAAAGGAGATATGTTTGTCGTTGTGTATTGTTAATGTGTAAACATGTTCCGTATACTAATATACACTGACAGCATTCTGGAAACACAGCTGAGGGAAGGTTAGAAAGGCCAGTGTCACGTTGTTTCCATATTTTTTTTCTTTCGTCATTAAACCACATGTTTTCATTTTGTTCTTTCTCACCTTATAAACACTGCCTATGCAATAAGCTATATTTAGTAGGAATAGTAATTTCTCTGTTAGGAGAAATTCCACAGCGTACAGGAACATTTGACATCATGGTTTTAGAGCAAGTTGACACTGACATGGGATCTAAAAATGTGTTTTTCCATTTGCTGTACTAATTGGCTACGTAGCTGTAGCTAGTTTGGTCTCCATCCAGTGACAATTTAGCTAAAGCTTTTCACTCTTAGTAACTCCAGTCATGACCGCATAGATGGTCTGATTACTGTCTGTTAGCTCTCCCTGCGAGGCTATACAGAGGAAAGGCTGGTTAGTTGAGTGCACTAGAGGAGACTTTTTCTGTCTTTTATGGGGTGCACTCTCTTTTGCTAATACAACACAGTCTCTTTATTCTGCTGTACTGTTAAATTTTGCATTTAAGGTATGCTAGCGCTGAACATGTCGAGGCCAGGGGGGGTTGTTAAGAGCATGAATTAAACTCCTGTAGTTGAGTGGTGCAAGATCTTACAGTGACGGGTTTTAGATGTGAAAACAGGCAGATAAGTGGAGGGAGGAAGCTTGCTAGGTTGCTACTGCCCAGCTGTAGTTAGCATCAAACATCCCAATTAGCCCAGCGGTAGTAAGCATTAAACCTCCCAGTTAGCCCGGTTGTTGTTAGCATGAATCCTCCCAATTAGCCCAGCTGTAGTTAGCATTAAACCTCCCAATTAGCCCGGCTGTAGTTAGCATTAAACCTCCCAATTAGCCTGGCTGTAGTTAGCATTAAACCTCCCAATTTGGCTGGCTGCTTGTACACACACCCAGCCATAGCAATTTTTGTTTAGGGTAGTGAGAGCAGAATTCAATTGTAAGCCATACAGCAAACAAAAACGGCTATAGCTGTATAGCTATTTTTGAACAACAGCTGCCCCTGGTTAAAGACATGAAGTAATCACACATCACCATAAACATATATTCATCTCACTCAACATACAATGTAACTTTATATTTTTTATCAGGGTTGGTTCTTGCTACATTCCCATTTCAGCTGTGCAATGTGAGGTGTCCATGCGTGTGTGCGCGCGCTTGACACACTGAGTGTCCGTGTCAGCAGCATTGTGACCTGTCTGTGTGTGTGTTTGTCTGTGTTGATGTTCCAGCTGAACTCCCCAATGAACTCGGTCAGTAGCTCAGAGGACATCAAGCCCCCACTGGGTCTCAACGGGGTGATGAAGGTGCCTGCCCAGCCCTCACAGGGGTGCACGCCCCTCTCCCTCACCAAACACATCTGTGCCATCTGTGGGGACCGCTCCTCAGGTAGGTGCCCAAAGATGACAAACACACATACACACTGCTGACATGTCCGTTCCATTCACGTGAGTCCACACACACACGTGTCATGCACACTCACTATTACACTGACGGTTTAGGACGTGGTTTGTCAAGGAATGAAAGTAGTTGTGGTTTGTGCTGAGAGAGTCACTGTTACTCAACTTTCCCTGATACCAGAGACCATGTGGTTAATGTCAGGGACAACTCTGCTCTAGATCTGGACAGCACATAACTTACACTAATAGGCAACATGTTCACCCCTCTTTCACCTTCTGCTGGCCAGACGGTATGTCGTCATGTTTCCTTTATTATCCCCCAAAAAACTGAAGCTGTGTCTGTCAGTCTGTGTGGTTGTTTATGTGTGTGTGTGTGTGTGTGTGTGTTTGTCTGTCTTAAAGGCCTTTACAGAGAGAAACAGGGTGAAGGAGCGTTCTGTCTGTCCACAGGTAAACACTATGGAGTATACAGCTGTGAGGGCTGCAAGGGATTCTTCAAGAGGACGGTGCGGAAGGACCTGACATACACCTGCCGGGACAACAAGGACTGTCTGATCGACAAGCGCCAGAGGAACCGCTGCCAGTACTGCCGCTACCAGAAGTGTCTGGCCTGTGGCATGAAGAGAGAAGGTACAGCACATGACGTTGAGGATAAAGGCCTGCTTATCCTCTGTCTGTCTGTCTGTCTGTCTTTGCGTTTAACTCTTTCTATGTTTCACCTCTCCGTCCTTCAGGCCAAATCCTGTCAGTTTGAATTGTTCAGCTTCTGGTGAAGGCAACTTGAAGTGTGTCGAGGTCAGAGGTTGAGATGCCATCGTAGAACTACTGACTTCCTCACAGGCCCTCAGAATTGAAATAAGAGGCCAACGTACAGTACATCTTTGTTAACGGTCTAAAATGTCAGGACTCTTTCACTGGCAAGCTTTAAGTTGGGAATGTTTAAGTGATTGGTAGCATTCATAGGCAGACCTATTATTAACAAGGAATTTGTGATTTTCCACAAGAGGGGGGTAATGTGTAGGAGAAGGAAGTGAGAGACAGGGGAAAGGAGAGAGAGAGAGGGAGGGAGCGTGTGTATGTCTAAATGGAAGATAAGTAGGTTTAGCACTTCATAAGAGAGGAGGACGTTAGCACTCTTAGCACACTTGTTCACACTTCCTGTAAAGCAAAGTGAATGACACATTGGCTCTCTCCATCACAACAGCAGAACGGCCCATCCTTCACTCACAGGAGATTTTGGTCCAGAAAACTATTTTAACTACCTTATTTTACTGTGCTTTAAAGACACACTGTGGGATACCAGTTATTCTGTAATCTAAAATATTTAGAGAACACTGCGATCAGCTTTCTCTATTCTGGACGTTAACCACTACCCCAGGCAATGACAACAGAAAACTGCTCCTGGACCAGCATAAACAGAAAAGTATCCCTTAGCTCTGTGTACAGATGATCAGCCCCATTGAGCAGTGAGAATCAGCCACAGGACAAAATAAAAGCAGAAAAAACAAGAGAGTCTGGGTTAAGCACATTCAGAGCTTTTATTTCCCGGGCCAATTTGTCTTGACCGCAACGTGCACCACCCCTTCCCCCATTCACTCTTATTTATATGATCATGGGGCTGAACCTCCGTTCAAGGATATTATCATTTACTGCCTTTCACCTCGCTCTGCGCTGCCGCTACCCTGAGGCTGAGGGAGAACAAGGCAGCGGTGGTCTGAAAGGCTGAGCGAATCCGCTGAAAAAAAATGGATTAAATGAATTTATGCTCTCCCAGTCAGGGAAAGGAGGAAAATAAAGCTAACATGATTTCAGCCCTCCTCACCTCTCTCTGACTCCAGCACAACTATTCTACCCCTGGGCTGACCCCTACCGTCAGACAGCAGTTCCTCTAAAATGGGGCCCCTCGTCCCCCTTCCTCCTCTCTCCCCGTTTTCCCCTTCCCCGAACCCCTAGGTTTAAGCACTTAAAAAAGGAGCAGCAATAAGGAAGAATAGAGAGAATCATTTGTGTCGGTCTGTGTTTATGTGTTTGGATGTGGATGTGTGTCGAGGAGACTTTATGTTTATTGGGGACTCTAGAAGGGGGCGTAGATAGGGAGAAACCCAAAGGCAGCGCGTAGCAACCTCCTCCCGTTATAATCTTCTATGGACTCACGGACACGCATACAGACACACAAACAACACACGTGCATAAAAACGCACGCACACACATGGCCTTTCTCCAAGAACCTCTGAGGGTGGAGGTGCGGTTTTGACTGCCTCGGCCACGTTGAGCCTCGGTGTCTACTCAGCACACAAACCACTTCCTGTGTCTCCCCGCCAAGCCTGTCACACAGCAGATCCAACAAGGCTCTGCTTTACCCTGAGACTTAGTGAGTCTGTTATTTACTGGACAGAATAAAACAACATTATATTAGACAAAGTCCCCATTGGTGTGTGTGTGTGTGTTCCAGTCTGTCTTTCCTGGTGTCTGTGGTCAAGAGGAGGACTACATTCTGACGTGTCTGCATAAGACGGCCATGAAAGGAGCTTATTGTTATTGTGCTTCACATAGGGAGCCAGCTGTGTGACATTAGACACCACATGAGAGGCTCCAGATATGTTATGTATACACTGTGGACTGGTTGGTGTCACATCTCTTCATGTCTGCTGATATTGTGGGGACTCCCGTCTTCTGGTGTTTACTACTGTATCCATGTCAGGGCATGAAATGTAATGAAATGCACACTATTTACCATATATGTACAAACCACACAACCTGGGTGTACATAGTCACACAGAGGCACTTCCACACACAGATACAGACATACAATGGTCAATCACAGAAACAGACACACAACGGTCAATCACAGACAGGTCGGCAGACGCACAGTCGCTGCACGCACTAGACAGCACCTCAGCAGCAGTAGTGACCGGAACCAGTTTTGTTACACGCAGCCGTCCAGGAGGAGCGCCAGCGGGCCAAAGAACGCAGTGAGAGCGAGGTGGAGTCCACCAGCAGTGTCAACGAAGACATGCCCGTGGAGAAGATCCTGGAGGCCGAGCTCGCTGTGGAGCCCAAGACCGAGACCTACATCGAGACCAATCTGGGCATGCCGTCCAACTCAGTGAGTCACTGTACTGTACCATACCCTGTACTCTGTCCTGAGCCGTTTTTCACACACACACACACACACACACGCACGCACGCACGCGCACACACACACACACACACACAGACACACACAGATACACACACATACAAACAAACCAGCACACGCATCCAAAAATGTGCGCAAAGTACAGACCCGCACATACATTAGCCCTTTCTGTCATGAAACCGGTTCTGCTGTGTCTCCGTCTGTAACCTCTGTCTTTGCACTAATTGACATTAATAACATGTAATCAGGCTTATCACAGCAACTTGCCACACAATTAGAGTTCAACTATGCAGCAATCTGATCGTCTATATTATTCTCTCTGCGCGCCCACGTCTCGCTCGATTAGCCAGCATGAGGAAAAGTAATAAACAGACTTTTAGAACATCTCCGACGAGCCCTTTTCTGACAGGATTACTCTGCGGCGAACGAGGAGGGGATGTTGTGGTTGACTTCCTCTCAGGTCGGGAGGTACACGGGGTTCATCAGCCTGTTGCCTGCAACGTAGCTGTGTCTGTTCCTCCTGCGTCGGTGTTTTGTGCTGTGCGCTCCTTGTGTGTCACATGACTCCCCACATCTACTCGCCCGCCGATGCGTCCTGCTTAGCTACATGCCACCCAGCCACCCACCTCAGCGACGGGACGTTCGGCCCGTTTCTCCTCTGTAGACTTTCTCTGGATCGCACAGTTGTCGGACTGTTCCTCACAGCAACCACTGACCTCTGGGTCGTTCCAGAATCCTGCTGGAAGTACAGGCACAGAGCGGTTGTGGGGGAGGGGGAAAGGATGAAGGCTCGGTGGGAGGGAGGAAGGGGGGGGGGGCTTCTTCTGGGGCTCGTCTGCTCTGGGGGAAATGTCCTGTGAAGTGAAGGTAGAGCTCTGAAGGCTGCTATGTGAGTAAATGGGAGCTATTTTGGGGCAGATGGAAACGTACGTGATGAGCGTTGACATTAAGAAGGAGAGAGTGGAGAGAGGAGAGGAAAGTGGAGACGGGGGGCCACAGGGGCGTGACTGGCAGCTCTTTGGCACATTAAAGCACTCTGTGTGTCTGTGTGTGTGTGTGTGTGTGTATGTGTGGGCTGTGCCTGGCCATGGCAACTCTTCTCGGAGGCAGAAACATATAGAGGAATGTCTATTTTTCTGTCACTTGTCTTGGCTTTCGGTTAATGTCTTGTGATTTTCTAGAAGGTTCTTCTGGACTCCTTTCATCTCGCCACAATTCAAGGCAATAAATAAAACATGTAAATGCCCTGGCTATAGACAACTGCTGAGGGACCCGTCAGTTCCAGCTGCACTGACATTTCAACGGAGGCTGGAAACAATGTGAAAGTTGATTAAAGACTGGTAAAGAGGCTAGGTCAGTGTTGGCTTGTGTCCCCCATGCAGTGTGCCATCAGCAGCCAGTCCCGGTGTTTAGGACCCCCTCAGGACCACCCCATGGGGGAATACTCTGTGGGAGCCAGGGCAGCATGTGTTAATGACTCCCTGTTCCAGGGCCACTGAGTACACATAAATTGTCCCGGCCACTGTCTAATGGCCAGGGTTTGTTCAAGTTGAATAAAGTGTGTTTATCTCATGGTGACCTAGAACAGGAGTTAAACAGGCGTTAGTAACATGCCTCCAGTCAGACTAGCCAGAGCCTTCTCTTCAAGGAGGGAGGGGGGTGGAGGGGCCCAACACACTATCCCACTGCCATGCTGGGGATTCTTTCCGTCCTGCGCATGTCTGTCTTCCTCTATCCCACTCTTAATCGGTCCCTTTCTGTCGGTCTGTGTTACCCAACCTTGTGTGCTGCTTGAATCTGTCAACTTGTGTAATTCTCTCGCTCTCTCTGGCTCTGTTGTCAGTCAAAACGGAGAGGCATACTAATGTTATTCAGAGGACATTTGGTTGATGTCTCTATATTCTCCTTTTCAACTCTAGAGCCGTCTCAAGGACTTTACTCTCAACTCACAATTTAGTTGGAATTTTGGATTATGGAAAAATGGTCTATTGATTACCAAATTTGTCATTGTTGTCACGCAACTGTAGTGCGGTTTAAGCAGAATATGAAAAATTAAATAGCCAATCTCCCGTCTCTCCCCTCCACAAGTGATAAAAATTTAATGGGATGGTGTGCAAGCCAGGCATTTGTGTGAGAGGAGAGGCTGGGATGGAATGGATATCTGCTGTGAATAATGCAGACCAAAGCCTTCCATTCTGTCTTGAACCAAAAACACTCTTGTTTGCGTCAGGGCGTTAAGAGGAGTCCTCAAAGCAGCTCTGATGAGCCCAAACACTATCACTCCCTATTTTCCTCGTGGGACGGTTTCGTTTCCCTCCTCCCTCTCTCCTCCTGCTGCTCGATACCTTTTCAGACAGCGATCAGCAGGACCACCATCCTCCAGAGTGAAGGAATATAACAGTTTGTCTCCCAGGCAGCTAGAGCCACTGAAAGGTTACGGAGTTCTCTCTTCGCCTTTTCCAAACTCACAGCCAACACAAAACTCCCAGGTAATGTAACGGTCATTCTCCCAGGCCTCGGAAGACACTGTAGTCTCTTGGACAATGACTTCCCATAACATTCCCAGACTGGTGTCTCCTTACGGTAAGAGCGGAGAAGTAATGTGTGATCATAGAAGGAGAGTGCTGTCTATTCTCTCCTGTCATCTTCACGTTGTATACAGTGAGAAACCAGGTCAATGTAAACATGGCTAAGAGAGCCATGCAACATTCATGAGCCTTCACCGTGTTTAACGAGAACTCTGGGAGTTGTATTCTTTTGAGGGGCCTCGGCAGAGACACAAAGTACAGCTCCTTTTGTTTTGCTTTGTTTGGGCTCCGACTGCCTTTGGAATGAATTAGCGGATTTGTTTATGTGTTTGGAGGATAAAAACAGTGAAAAACTGTCACGCTGAGCCGTGCCGTCCAACAACGTCTCCCACGGAGATCAGATGCTTAAATATTTATAAGATGCTTCTTTTTTTTTCTCTGCCCAAACAAAAACTACTTTCAGTTTTAAAAACAGTGTCGGCTTTGTGTCTGGTTAACTGTTTCATACTGTTTCATATTTCAAGTGGTCTTCTCTGATCCTCTGTAGTCAGTGAGAGTTTGAGACTATAGGGAGGGAGGATGAGTGGGGGGAGGTAGAGTGGGTAGTCTTAGGTCTGATCTTCAGAAGTAGAGGAAAGAAGAGGAGGTGGAATGAGTTTCCCTCATCTTTCACTAATCTTCTCCAGAGAGCTGCAGTTGATGTTGGAATCCTCTGAGCTTTCAGGATCGATCTGTGGGATTTGGGGTGAGAGAGAGAAGTTGGGGAAAAGTTTACCAGGTTTTTGTTATTGTAGAATTGGCTCAGGCATACTGAGACTATGAAGTTAAATATTTTACTATTCATCTCCAGTAACACTCTGCTCACCACCAGCCAAACCTAAGTTACTGTAAGTCTTTGTTATTGATAAGTTGGTGGGTAAACATAGTTTCTTAACTCAGGAATGGTGTATACCAGTGAAGTGGCTGTCCTCTTCTCTGTCCGTTGTTCCTTCCCAGGATGAGTCTTTAGTTTGATGTCTCCTAAAAATGTCCCCTTCTTGCCCTTGTCCAATCACATTTCCATTCAACATACAATCACTTTACCATTCTGCGTACCCACACTTGATTTTCTTTTGAACATGTGAAGCTAGCTCTTCATCCTGGATAATATACTGTGAATTCTGACCTTTTTATCTAGACTTTGTCTGGGGTCAGGGATGGAACCCAGACACGGAGTGAGCAAACATTTTCACTAGTCTGTAGACACAAGGTTTAGCTTTTATGAAAGTTCTTTTTTAGACCAATTCTTACCAGCTCACTCGTGAAATAAAGTGACACTTGAATGTCCAAACACTTGTTCCTTGACTGTATGTCAGTTTGAGCTCTTTTTGCTCTCTGTCTGAACACTCCAAAGGGCCTTCTGTGGGTGAAAGTGTCCTGAAGGATCTGCTTGCTT
>JACXGI010001522.1:12034-22285 GCA_016801175.1 Esox masquinongy
TGTGTGTGTGTGTGTGTGTGTGTGTGTGTGTGTGTGTGTGTGTGTGTGTGTGTGTGTGTGTGTGTGTGTGTGTGTGTGTTAAGGGGGTCTTAGCTCACAGCATGCCTGTGCTCCTCTATGACAGGGCAGTTCACTGCTTTGACTGGACAGCTTTATCTATTGAAGAGGACAGCTCCACATGACGCTCAGCTGCCACAGCCAAAACACGCATGCAACACATGCACACATGCATGCACGCACGCACACAAGCGCGCACACACACACACTTAGCAAGCACACATGTACATATAGAGTGCGTACATCGGGATACACATCTTCACACGCGTACCTCAGTGTTACTTTGCTGACTGGATTTGTGACGGTGACAACCAGCCTTCCCATGTGTCTTTCGACAGCCCAATGACCCTGTGACTAACATCTGCCAAGCAGCCGACAAGCAGCTCTTTACGCTGGTGGAGTGGGCCAAGAGGATCCCTCACTTCTCTGAGCTGCCCCTGGATGACCAGGTCATCCTCCTCCGAGCAGGTCAGTCTGTCCCGATCTGGTCATGTAAGACCACATCAGCAACCCCCATAGGCTGGTCACTGTAGCATTATGGGTTTTGTAGGCTGTTTGCCTGAAGTCAAGCACTGCAGATCTCAAAACGTGACTGATTTTAAAAATGATTTATATATGCTGTCATATTTGATCGGGGTCTTTTCCCTATACGTTGAGGATTTCTTGCTATTCCAAAATTAAACAGTTTACCAAAATCACCCAAAGGAAGCCTATTCCTCACTCCCTCTAACCCTCTCTCTCTAACCCTCTCATTCTTTCGATTACCCATAGCGATGGAGAGAGAGTTAGACCTTCTTAGAGAAAGAGCTGTACTGGAGCTAGCTGAGAGGGTCTGCTCTTCTCAGCGTTCAGCTAAGGTCTTCTATAAATAACCATTTTAGATCTGCTGACTCACAGATGAAAGCATCCCAGCCCCTCTCATTCTCAACTCAACTCTGGGGAAAAGCGCAGAGTGTTGCTAGGCAGAACAGTTAAAGGAGCCATGTCACTCAAATGGCACAGAGCTCTCTGTGTTGTAGCCTTGCTTGGCATGTCAAATGTGTTGCATTCATTGAAATGGCAGGCACAGTTTACCCTGTTAAATGCTTGTCTCTATGGACAGCATGTCGGAGATGGGCTGCTAATATCCCAGAGCCTATGCATAAAAGTGCTTTCCGGTTTGACTATTCAGACTAGATTGATACATTGGCATTCCCTTCCCTTGTTGTCAACTCAGTGCAGTTTGAATGCTGAATGTAACTTCAACTTTGTAGAAGGTTAACACTCTTTAGCTCCCTCCTCTCTTTTCCCTCAGGCTGGAACGAGCTCCTCATCGCGTCTTTTTCACACCGTTCGATAGCAGTGAAAGATGGGATCCTTTTGGCTACAGGGCTTCATGTTCATCGTAACAGCGCCCACAGTGCTGGAGTGGGAGCCATCTTTGACAGGTACTCATAACATAAGAGGTTTCTTGATTGTCATGCGATTCTTACTTCTTTACCACTAAAGGTTAGAAAAACCTAGACATTGACATGTAGCAGTGGAATGACTCACAACAGAGGGCCCCATCTTGCTCGGACAGAATAAAAAAGAACAGCAATGCGTGTGTTTTCCTGATCAAAATGACACTCTTTCGACTGCAGTCCCATGGCGGGTGTAACTATTCCCAAGTTGATTTAGCCTTGATGTCTATTAATCATGCTTGAACACCGTCTTGGCGTCGTTCATTTCTCAAAGCTGAATTTCTATAGATGGATGAATGCCGAGGAATGACGCTTTCTCTGTGTATCCAGAAGAAGTTGATAAGGCTGTGATCAGTCCACAGTATTGTGAGCGTATGCGGAGTTGCCTACTGAAGTGTTCTTTTGAGGGCAACAGCTTGTGCTCTCTCCATCTCATTTTCTCATCTCTCTCTTGCTCCCCCCCCCCAACACCACCTTTTTTCCTCCTTCCCCTCACTCACTCACCCTCTATCCCCAGCTGAGTCTCTGCTCAGTGATTAACATACCGCCGATTCACTACTTCCAAAGGACATTACATCTCTGCATTAACTGGGGGAGCATTAAGATGCAGAGCACTGATAATGTAGTTCTATCTGCTCCTCTTCTCTCCTCTCCACCGTACAAATGAAGAGGGTGGTTAACTTAAACACTCAAGTATTTTTTTCTACCATCATTGTTCCTACAGGCAAATTGAATTAGAATGAGTTAAGAGCTGTAATTGACTTTAGTCTCAGAGAGAGAGAGAGAAAAACACAGAGACATGGAGAGATGGGGAGAGAGAGAACAGGATTATCAAAGAGGGGAGAGGAGTTTGAAAAGTGTCACACCCCCGAACCGAAATGTAGCCCCACCTAGTGATGTCACAAGATGGGCAGGGGGAGCCTCAGTGTTCTTGTTACAGTGTGTTATTGTGTTTGCTCTACATCGTTCATGGATTTCATATCCTTGTCCTTAACAGCTTCAGTTAGGTGGTGTAGGCAAGGCTGAACAATTTTCCACTGATTGAATCCCCTGTGCATCAGGGCCCTGAGGTTGTGTTGAGAATTGATATTTGTTTTAGTTTACATTCAGTTTGACCTGTGGATAAGGAAGATTGTAATGATGTGCAACCTACAGAGAAGTGTTGCAGACTGGAGGTCAGATGTCTAATAGTCTGACTATGTGTCTTCATCTCTCTGTCCAGAGTGCTCACAGAACTGGTGTCCAAGATGAGAGACATGCAGATGGACAAGACAGAGCTGGGCTGCCTTCGAGCCATTGTCCTCTTTAACCCAGGTATTACACACACAAAAAAAATAAATATGTTTCTTGGCCTAGAGTGGTCCATCAGTTTAAGCTCCTTGCACATGTACTGCTGCGTCATGGCTTCCAGTCCAAACGGCTTCTCCTTCAGAGGGATCTTTCCTATGTCTTTCACCACTTTCCTGTCAAATAAAGCATAACATGCCTGAAAATATATCTTTAAAAAAATAGATTTTTTTTTCTTCATAAACCTGTGTCACAATTATTGGCACCCCTGCATTTAGTACTTTGTGCAAACTCCCTTTGCCAAGCTAACTGCTTTAAGTCGTCTCCCGTGATGTGTGATGAGGTGGGGTACACACAACGGACCTGAGAACACTTCTCTCCAGATCCTACAGAGTCCTAGGTCCTCACATGTGGACTGTCCTCTTCACCTTTCCTCACAGTTTTTAAATGGGTCTTTAGTTCAGGCCATTTGGATGGCCATTGTAAAAGCATTATTCAATGGTCAATGGCAAATTTTTGTGTTGGGTTTGGAGAAATGCTTTGGGGTGTTGTCCTCCAGGAAGATCCAATGACGACCCAGTTTTGGCTTTCTGGCAGAGGTAGGTAATTGCGAAGATGTGTATTTTCAGGCATGTAGCTTGCTGTCTCCAACCATTGCCTAATCCATGAAAGTCGACAACCTTTTGTCTCATTTCTGTGTTCTCTCACCATCCCTGTGTGGATAAATGACTAAGTGAGTTTGGCATGTGTTTCACCTCATATTTATATTTCCAGTGAAACTGGGAGTCATGGATGACTAATGACTTACAATAATGAACTAGATGTTGATAATGAACGGTATTCCCTTAATTGTCCCCATAATAATCGTAACTAGTAAAACAAATTCCTAAATTGTGTTGCGATAATATGTATTTCTTAAATCATAATTAGTTAGATTTTTTTTTTTTAACTATTTAACCTCGATTAAAGGGTTTAATTAGGGTTTGGTCTTTCATGTTTTGATTGCCAGCTGATGCCAAAAAGTGTGTTAATATCACAATAGAATTTAGGAATATTTTTTTACCCTTATTTTACCAGTTGCGTAGACCAAGAGCAAATTCTCATTTACAGCAACAACCTGAGAGCAATTTGGGTTTACTGCCTTCTGCACAGGGTCAGAAATACATTTTTCACATTGCCACCTTTCAGTTACTGGTCAGATGCTGTAACTGCTAGATAACTGCTGCTTTAATACTTTTGTTCATGCTGCTTTGACCTCCCGAACAATGTGAACAGATCTGATCTGATCTACACACGCCACCATCTCCCAACCAAACCCTTCTCCTCGTCCTAGTTTCTCCTGCCCATGTACGTGGCATTTCAGTTATGTGGCACCTAACATTCTGCCCGCATTGCCCCCGTAGCCTGCTGCTGGATGTCTGCTAGCCCCCTCTGGGTCTGCTAGCCCTCTGCTCTACGGTGCAGGCCAGGGTTAACTTCATTACCATGCTGACTGCCTGCACTAGCCCTGCCCAGCTGGCACCAGACGCGCTCCTGTCTTTAATGAGTCTGTGCTATGGCCCCAGAGACAAAGGGCAGTGTGGGAGCGTGCCACAGGCCCACAGGGGCTCCATCGGGCCTCATTCTCCCAGGACAGACTGCTCCTCTGTACTCCCAGTCACTTTGCTGCGGCCCTGGCTCTGGAACACATCACAGCCTACTTTTCCCTAATTAGGAGCAGCTCACAGAGATGGCCAAACAGGGGGAATGCTGGGATTTAGAGGGGCTCAGTCCTTTCCCACACTGAGATGAGAGTTTTAAAGTATTCAGGCCTTTATAGTAAATAATAAACAATACTACGCTTGCTCAGTGGAAATCAGACTCCAAAATGTATTGCAATAAAAAGAGATGAAAAGAGAGAGCTGTAATTTCTTCATGTTATTGTGACAGAGGCATGGGAAAAGACAAACACAACTTTTGTAGGTACAATATATACACTCCCCACCAGAATAATTGGCACCATTGGTAAAGATGAGTGGTAATGGCATTGTCGATGAATGAAGTTGTCATTGTTATTTATCAGCTCATTCTTACACTGAAAATATGAGAGAAACCATCTTCGAAGTGCATTTTTTCCCCATGCACTGTCAGCAGGAGAGTTGGTAAAGAAAATATTGAGGATCACAGTTGGTGAATCGCAGAAGTTGGTTGAATCTTTGGGTCACCAAGTCTTCAAATCCACAATTAAATGTCACCTCCATGTCAGTGCTGTGAAGCGTTTTATAGAAAGAAATTACTGCTGCACGGTGCCTCGGAACGTAGGGATACACCAGCTCGATTTAACGTGTGTTGTCTCATCTAGCCTGTGTTAAGGAGAGAATCACCCCGCATATGTAAAAGAGACACAGGCCAGTAGAACAGCTCCCGTAATTTGATCTAATTAGTGCTAAAGCCTTCTGATGGCAGCACACAGGTCTGTGGCCTAGGGGCAGCCATCCTGCCACTGTGGTTTAACAGCATGTAAAATACACAGACACAATGGCTTGTTACATAACCCACAATACACACCTGAATGGACACGCGCCGCTCATGTTCAGCTGTGTTCGTAAATCCACATATTACGCTCCCGGCTGCCTGACGCGCTTCTGTGTGTCTCTGCTTAGACTCTAAAGGCTTGTCGAACCCAGGCGAGGTGGAGGCCCTGAGGGAGAAGGTCTACGCATCTCTGGAGGCCTACTGCAAACAGAAATACCCGGACCAGCCCGGCCGGTACGCCAACGCCCTCTATCTCTCTGCTGTTACGATGAACTGTGCTGCCGTGTAATGTGATTAGTTGGATGTTGTGCTTGTGTGGGTGGTGTTTTCAGCGTGATGAGAATGTCTTACTCTCGGTTAGTGTTCTTTATTGGATTTACTGTATGACAGGAAGTGGCATTAAGTTACGGGCAAGCCCTTAATGATTCACTGGACATGGACATGTAACACACGTTCCCGACTGTCACCTTAATCGTTAAATTATTTTTTTGTTGTGTCTTTGATCGAGTTAGGTTTGCCAAGCTGTTGCTACGGTTACCAGCCCTGCGCTCTATTGGTCTGAAGTGTCTGGAGCACCTGTTCTTTTTCAAGCTCATCGGGGACACACCCATTGACACCTTCCTAATGGAGATGCTAGAGGCGCCACACCAAATGACATAACTGCAGGCGGGGTGTCACAGTGTTCCCCTCGTCCCCTCCGCCCTTAACCATCCTGGACACTGAGAGTGGCCCTGCGAAACACTCCCCCTCGAGAGACCGATTATGTGACATAATTGAGAGTGGCCCTGCGAAACACTCCCCCTCGAGAGACCGATTATGTGACATAATTGAATCTAAAGTAGCCAGGCTTGGGGTGAAGAGCAACCCCTGTTTCCTCTTTGATGTGTTTCAAAAACAAGTTCAATGTCTATGGGTCTGTTTTATACATTGTACAAATATATATATATATATATATATATATATATATATAAAACTCATGAGATGAATTGAGAGACAACGACAGACTGGAAACGAAAGGAGAAGAGGAGAAGATTATTAAGCCTTTGTTTTGTGAACTGAAGCAGCAATGTACAAGATCAGGCGTGACACACAGATCTGTTTTGGGGAGGTGTTTTTAAGCATCGGTTTCATCACAGGAGGCTCTGCAGGCAGTTATTGGGATGACCATGTTTGGGACCTTTTGGATTGGTTCAGGCCAGCATGGTCCGTCCCTGACCCAGATCGGGACGGTCTCACCTTCAGGACTAACTTGCGGAGGATAGGTCTGCCTGCAGAGGGGAGCAGCCAGGCTCCGTTGTCTGGTCCTACGGGGTCAGTCCGGTCTGGTTTGTTTTGTGGTGTACTGTATGTGTTTTGGGAGAGGACTCAGAGATGCGACTGTGCGTATGAACGGCACACCACTCAGGTCTCCGAAACCCAAACTCAACCTCTCCGACATCTCCTTATTCTATTAGCACTGTGTGAATATAAGAGAGGAAACACTGTGGCGCAACATCAGTCCAGTATTCAGAGGCTCAGACAGCTTTAATGTGACATTAGAGTCTTACTGCAGCGTGGCCTCTCAGGACCAGAGTGGGGCGGGTGGGTGGGTGGGTTCATTTGGCTCATCTGCCTGCACAGAGAATCTTCTCATGGGCACTAATCATGCTGTCCTGCTCTACTGACCTAAGGAGCAGTATGTACCTAGATTCACCCTCAACAAAGTGCTACAGTATACTGCAATTTGTATTGCTGTGTGCTCTGGAAGGTTGACACAGGAAGACAAGGACTCCCTCTACTACATGTTTCCTTCCTGTTTACTGTCTGAGTTTAGGCGACCACAAAATGAAGATGACGACTGCTGATTTGACTGGACTTTGCAGTAGGGAAATACTGTCCATTGATCTGAACTAAGTGCTTTTCAATGTGATGCCATGCCTCTGTTATGTCATGTGTCCCTTAACTTCTGAGAACTATTGTTTCCCCTCTTCTGTGAATTACACCATGATCGACCTCCACACAGCAACCACGCATGCTGTTCCTCACAGTGTAACCTAGCTTCGGAATGGCCTTTGACCTGCACAGGACATTACAACCACACACAGTATTGTTATGGTATTTGTAAAAAAAAAAAAAAAAAAAACCAATAACAAAATATCAATTTGCAATTACCTCTGTATTCATTGCTTTAACTCTCTACATGAACACTGCAGAAAGCTCCAATGTGAAAAAGTAATGGGAGAAGTTATTTCATTTCTCTGCACTTAACCTCAGTATTGTGGAGCCTATGCTCTTCCATTGCGAGCTGACGTCTGGGGCAGCCAGACCGGGCTGAGATCCAGACCATCCCGTCTGACTGGAGGATGTGGGCCGGGTAAAGAGACAAATTGTTTACTGCTCCACTGCCCAGCGTCCCCTTACCATCAGAGGAATCCACACCCTGCACCTCTGTGGACAATCTAGTTTCAAGTCCAACTGAAATGTTAAATATGGAACGTTTTGTATAAACCTGCTATATGCCCATAACGCGCTTTTTTTCTTTCTATGCCGCAGCTGCTGCATAACTATGCATCAAGCGTTTTTCCAAAGATTGTCCGTTGTGCAGTTTTGTTCTTATTATAAATGGGTGGCTAAATCCTGTCCTGTATGACAGCAGATTGCATTCAGTTTTCATGTACTCTAGTAGAGCTTCAGGACCCAGTTTGGCAGCCAACATTGTGATTGCGGACTAGATAGAGGCAGAGAGAGGAATAGACTAGATCATTTGGTTTGAGATAGAAGGGCTTGACCAGCGAGGACAGGGAACTGGGTGGCTATGGGAGAGCTGTGACTTCCCCCTAGTGGAAGAGATGCAGCACTGCAACATTACTTGAATTTTGTACAAGTATTTAATCAGAAATGGCACTTTTTCATGACAATATCAATGTTCATTTTCCTCTTTGGTCAGACAAAACCTCAATGTTTTTGTTTGCAGAAAGATTGAATAAGTAGCAATAACATCAGCAGGTTTGATTGACACATCCATAACCTAAATCTACATTCTAAAAATATTTCTGTGGTTTATCTGAGAAAAAATACATTGGCTAAAAATTTTATTTCAAATTAAGCACTATTAAAGGTAATTCTCTGGGAATTGCTTCATCTGAACACACAAGCAGGTGAAATTGTTGGTACCCAACAAAAATGTCAGAAAAATAACAATATGCATTTGATTATTAATTTATTTACAAACAAGATTGTCCAACTTTTTAAATGTACACCTAATACACACCTGCTATCATTTGTCTGTCTCTTTCAGAGTTTGATCAGGTTAATGTGATTTAAGACCCCAGGTTTATACTGTACGTACATAAAAGCCATATGCAGATGTGCAAGCTCACTCTCTCCTGCAGGAAATGGACAGAGAATGGTCCTCTGGACTGATACAGAAAATGATTGCTAGAATGAAACATGCTTTATATACCATGAAGCTCTATTTTGTCTATATGTATATGTGTATATATTTATAAATATCTATGAATCCATTCTGCAAGTGTTTCCAGTCAATTTTAGCAACAGGGAGAGAAGTATTTCAGTTGAAAATATTCTGAACCAGGCCAGATTCCAATTGTTTTTTGGTGGTTTTCAAATGTCATTTCAGTTGTTTTGCATTTAACCTGGCTTCTCTAAAAGCAAAAGTAAAAAAAGTTATTCAACCAGCATAATACCAGCAGCTCAAATCCCTAAGAGAAGGTTCTTCACCAGCTGACAGCAGTTCTAAATGGGACCTTAAAACATAGCAAAAAAAAAAACCTTGAAAACCGTGAATACACTCGACATGAAGCCCTCCAAAATCAACGTGTTGCTTGGCAACTTCAACAATGTTATCAGGAAACACTGAGCTCATGACACGATAACTGCTTTCTTTGTCACATAGACAGTAAAATTAAGGAAAAAAGACACTTAAAAAATATATATATTTTTGTACAAAAGTAATTTTAACCCTTGCTTATGTACTCTGTTACTCCCCCATTCCTTCTGTGGGCTGTTGTATACATTGTGTAAATGTTCATTTGAAATTGGGAAGATAAAAAAAATCTGACCGTGAATTGCCAGGCTGAGCAGTAGTTGGCAACATCATCCTGGTAACTGACGCTTGTTCCTGGGCTTTTTTGGCCGATCGCTACAAAACAGGATTATCCTCTTTCATTATGTTTTTGTTTATTTTTAAGGAGATGGAAAAAGTCGTCTGTTCTTCGTTGGTTGTTCTCTGATGTTCTTTCATGGAAAGAAAAAAAAAAAAGATTATTAAAAAAATCAAAAAGTACATTTCGTTGACACTTCTTTTGTTTTGGTATTGTTTATATGTCCTCAATCAGTTAAATGGAGGGGCGATGCTTAGAAAGTGCCACTGACCACCACATTTCACACAGCTTAAAAAACAGTCTTTATTATGTCACAAGTTATAGCTGTCAAATGTAATTGTATATTCACAAAATCTAGACTGACCAAATGCAGATACAGAATTCCATGCAGCCCTTGATACCACTGCATTGCTATGGAAATCGAGAAGGAAGAGTGGGGGGGATCCATGTTGTGTACTGAATTACTAACTATTAAGACACAAAGAGCACGATACAGAAAGACTGCATGTCTAACAAATGAAAATACATATGTTGATGCAGTTGATACTGTATGTACAGAATGGAGAACAGTAATACAATATTTGGTCACGGTGCTATGAAATCTAAACCAGGTTGCGATAAACGTGACAGCCAGAGAGTTAGGACCAACTCAGTAACAGCACATGGCAATGGACCGTGTTGGATTCTGCTCTTAACCATAGATTAAAAAACACTGAAAACATTTTTTTAAGATTATTTTCGTTCCTCACCATTAAGATTATTTGGAATTTGAACTTGTGGAGTATGTTACATGCATTGACAGTACAGGCAAGGGCACCTTTAATGTAGGCTTGTCAATATACTTCGCA
>JACXGI010001522.1:22385-90758 GCA_016801175.1 Esox masquinongy
TGAGAAACTTTGTAGGCATTCAGAAGAACCCTTGATTGGGGGGGGGGGTCAAATGTTTGTCTAGAAATAGATTTAACCCTGCATCAATGCAGTGTGAGCAGAGCTTAGAACAGATTGTATTATAATAATTCCAACACAAAACTCAAGTAATCCTATGTATGACTTTGTTTCTACTCTTTAGACTGTTTAAATAAATCATATTGGAATAAATAACCACTTGTCTATTAGCCTAATCCCATATTCGCCTAGTTAACTCCATGATCAGCATGGCAAAACACATGGTAAAAACATGTCCAGGCTACATATCTACTGCATTCCCATAGGAAGTATAGGTTTTGGTGAAATGTCAGAAACCAAACAGCAGAAGCAATCCATTAGTCTGAAGGAAAGGCACCTTAAAGTGGGCCAATGAGAACATACTTGAGACCAATTAAATCAGGCTCAATGGGGACAACAAACAGTATCAATACCAAAACATACAAAGACACAGAATAAAGAATAATATAACATGGGAACAGTTTGGAGTTTCATATTTAAATTGATTCAACACAAACATCCAGCTCACAGCAAGAGTAAGGCAGACATAGTACAGCATGTTAAGAACACAAGCAAGACCAAGCAGAGGGTTCGGGTGGTTGGGCTTTGCTCTGAATCTAAATGAGTAGGTGTGTGGTTGTGATTTTCTGGACTTCTGAACATTTTGTTCTTCTAGTTGAGGCTTGGTCCTCAAAGCATTGAGTCCAGCTAGAAAGTAATTTTCTTCAAATTAAAGTACAAGACTCTTGGTTGAATGGCGTGCCAGATGGTAAGAGCGTGGCTCCTAAACTCGATTACAAAAACAAATACAAAGCTGCGTTGTTTTATATTCACACCTTGTAGTAAATGTTTTGAATCTATAGTGCAACTTTAGTGGAGATTTATACTGATCAGCATAATATCAGAGGCACTTGCCCCAGTCATGGACATGCCACATGGCAAAAATAACAGACCTTGCTAACTGCAGCTCTGTAGTATTAAAGGACTTCAAGATAGCCAGACAGACTAAATGCAAAAATGTATGCCATTGCCAAAATATCTGCATCACATTCTCAGCAAGTCACTGACCTTGAAAGGGAGTTGAAATATAGTATTATTTAACACATATTGAGAAGGTGAAGAGCAGATGACCCTCCACTGGAAAAAAACAACCAACAGCTAATAGTTGATTTTATAGAGCTGTTCTAAACGCAGCAATGCTTGAGTGATTGCCGTACCTGAAGCAAGAGGGACACAGTCCGTCTTCCTGTCCAGCCTGTTGGCTGAGACTCTGGTTAGTCACGCTCATGTCAAGTTTGGTCTGTTCACCATGTCCAGGAATAGTTCAAGAGGTTTTACGTTGACATGGCTGTTTCTCCACCATTAAACTGAGGATACCCCAAATGATTTAAATGTTGTAATCTGAACACCTTCCCAGCTGTGGTGGAATCCAGTTCTCCTTTTTACTTTGTAAGGTTCACTGGTAGAATGCATATTTCTTAGTTTTGGACATTTAACTAAGTTTAATGCGAGAATAAGGAAGATCACTCGAGCATGGAGCTGCGTCATCTCTATTGAAACACGCTATGCACGATTCCTTGACCGATAAAAATGAGGGCAGGGCATGATTACTACTCCTGGAACACGAAGGGTCTTCACAGGCCAAAGAGGAGGTAAAGTTACAGCCCCTTTGAAGTCCTAGTCCTCCAAAAATACATTCTTACGAAAAACAACCACATCAGGCTTAGATGGATGGGTCAACTGTACTCCCATCTTCTCTGTCAGAGTAAAAATTCTGGTAATACTGACGATGTAAACTAAACCCCTCCCGGCAAAAAAGGTCTTTCAATCCTTCTCTCATTGTGTTTCTAACCCTAGCTAATTCCTAAAACCTTAAATGAACAATGTCAATCTATTTGAGGTCTATTATCTATTAACCACCATAAGCAGAGAATACTACTTTCACTCCTGTGTATGGTTAGACATGAACTTACTACTTTTTGCTTAAAGCAAAATTACTTCCCTACTCCTATAAAACAAAACACCATGACATAGAAACTCAGATCACAGCCCACTTACCTTCTCTTTGAGACTCGGGGACATGGGGCCAAAGAAAAAGATGTAACCCTAGCTCCGCAGAGTGTTCTATGAAAACTTGAAAGCCAAAATAAAACTTTTTAAATCAACGACAACATACATAATAGAAACAAAGGCAAAACATGTGGAACTAGAAGGGCAAATTCATCTAGGGAATAGGGAGAATTGTAGAGAATTTGTAATAAAACTATGAAAATGACCACTCAGAAAGCAATCGCTTTCCACTAAAATGGTCAGATTTACCACAACACAGACCTGAAGATGTTAGCAAAAACTGGTCATCAAACTTAGATTTTCAATGGGCAAACTAGTCCATGTAGACCAGACTGTCTTTACATCCAAGCATTGTTTCTGTTGACTTCAAGATAATGTTTTCCAACGTTACCTAATTTGTACCTTATTGTTGTATATCTTAATGTGAAAAAAGGTCTTGGCCAAGTGGAAAATCATTTGTATGTGCTTCGAGAGAAATGCAACATTGGGGATGTTCTCATAAAACACAGTTGAGAATTGTTCATTTTCACCACAGCTTTTGGCTCTAGCCATTGAACCATGCGCTCAAACCACAAGGTCTCATGTATCTATATAGGGTTATATCACTAATGAGACTTAAAATCTCTCTATATGTGGGTAACATTGTCCTCTATGTAACTGAATCCCAAGCCAGTAACCCAGTCCTACAGGACTTTGTCCTTCTATTTAGAACTTTCTCTGAATGTAGAATTAACAGGAACAAGAGAAAACAAATGGTCATATGAATGCAAAAGCACTCTCAGCCAAAATCTCACATTTAAGATAGCCCGAGACAAAAGTACTTATATAGCAATTTAAATTACAGAAGTGTACTTCCTCCCAATGTTGGGCAAACGCAAGACAATTTTAGAGAACCCTCCCAATAACCCTTCTGGAAAAACGAATGTCTTCTCTTTTTGCAATTACCTAACCTTTTACAGAATATCCCTATATTTATGGCATTTATAAAAAACTGGATTCATTCATCAATCCACTTATATGGTCTTACAAATAACAGGGTAGGTAAAATAGACCTTTGCAAATCCAAGATGAAGGGAGGATTAGTTCTACCAAATTAAATATCTTATTATTGTGCTACTAACATCCACGCTGTCATGTTTTAGCTAGATAGCACTCTGGCTCCCTCCTGCTGGCTTGTAATCGAGTGTGAGGAATGCCACCCCTTTGCAACTGGCACAATGTTCTTGTCTCCTGTCACACCGGAGAAATCACTTTATAATCATAATCCTTTTATACATAGAACGCTGCCTATCTGGAAGCAAATTAAAGGGCATGTTGACCTTACAACAAAGCTTGTCTTTTGCTCCTTGTAACCTTGACAATAACATTTTGCAACGGAGAGGCCTTGGGATTCATACATAAGAGATCAATTTATGTAAAGAAGGCTATGCCAGTTAGTTACTTCTGGGAAAGTTAAGGGGCCACACAATTATATCCAATCTGTAGATATCTGACATTGTTAGAAAACATCTGTGTTTGAAACTGCTACACTTCATCTGTTAAAAGTCTGCTACAAAATGTTCCCCACATCAACCATATTTGTCTTAGACTGCATCATAGCTTTTCCCTGTGCTCTAACCTATGCAGGTTGGGAATCTGTGATCCACACAAGCATCCAAGAGATCCGCTTCACCCAGATCCACTATTAATTATTGTGTGAGTTTAAGTCCATAAAGTCAACCTAAGCCCCAACTACTAACTTCTCAGTCATAGAAAAAAGGAATTCAGATTTTTTTTTGCTAATGGGAAAAGAAAAATATCCCATAGACTAAATTATGGCTCAGTGAATTTGCAAACACTACATTTGGACTGATTTCAAAATAAGCTGAGCGACAATTCATCCAACTTTGAGAAGTTCCAGCAATCCCTTGCTCAATTTCAAACAGTGGCTAGCGTGTGCTTTCGGATCGCTAATCTTTTTGGTTATGGTTTGGGGCTTTGTGTGCTGGCCCTTTTGTCAAGCAGTGGGGGAGGGGGTTGTTAGGTATTGGGGGTCTTTTTTGGAAAGGGTGAGGAGCACTTATTTTCTTAGTTTTTCGTTTGTGTTTTGTTTCTTTCAATTCTGTTTTTATTTTACTGGTTTAAACTTAAAAACATTTAAAAAAAGAAAAACAGTGAGTACATTTTTGTAAAAGTTCCTGTGCTGCCCATGTGTTCAATAAAAAATATTTAGAGAAAAAAAAAAGTACAAAAAAATGAAAATAAAATAAGGACTCCCAGGATCCAGGGGCTTAGCAGTCGCTCCTCCACAATTTTATTGTTTTGTCGTTTTCAAGAGCTGCAGATGCAATGATGTTCTCTGTGGGGTGGCAGGCAGTAGAAATAACGACATCTAGGCAAGGTGCAGGAGGGAGGAGAAAGCAAAGAAAATGTAACTAAAATTAAACTAGTAAGTGTTTCAACAGTGTAGAATTGCCAACATGTATTTCTCCCTAGAGCTATAATCAGTTTGACCTATTATCATGTTAAATGCCTCCTACCAGTATGTCCCTGGAGTTTCTGTACAATCTCCTTGGTCTGCAGGTTCCAAATGTATACCATATTGTCTTCGGAGCCAGACACAATCCACTGAGATACACAGAGCATAAGAAAGACAAAGAATTATAGTTAAGAAGCTATTGGTAAACGTAGTCATCGCCTTGAAAAAAAGATGTATAGTGATAAGCATGCAAGAATGAGAGGATGAGTTTACCTTCCCACCAGTGACGGAAAAATTTGCAAATATGCAATACTTCTCGTTTTTGTGGCCAGTGTATGTTTTCAAGCACTGGAAAGAGAGAACAACACTTAGAAGAGAACATGTAGAGAATTGAAACATTTAAAATCAAGAGTGTTCCACAATACTGCAGTTGGATCAAATTGCAATATCTTTGGTAGATTTATTTAAAGTGTCCTCTGGAATTATTGGCACCTGTGATAGAGGTGAGCATAAAGGAAAATAAAAAAGCAGTTGCATATCTGTTTGAAATTACACTAGATTAAGAGAAACCTAACCCTCAAATCAGAGTTATTCAGACAAAAATCTTAATAAATAAACAAAAACATGTATTGGTATGCCTAGAAATGATTATGAATTATCCTCGCATTAGTATTTTTTCAGTCATTAGGAACTCAGGTGTGGTCATCTATGACTTCCTGTTTCACATGGGTTTGTGAGGTGAAATGCCACAATCTCAAATTTATCTACTAACATGGAAAAGGTTACAGAACAAATTAAAAGAGTCAAAGGTATTTGACCTTCATAAATTAGTCAATGGCTGTAGAACTAATAGCTACACACCTAAAATGCAAGGTACAAAAATGTTTGCGGGGCTGTAATTTCCATTTCCATGCATTTTGTTATACTAGAAATGAGGAGTATTTAGAGGGTTAGAGGCATGTTGTATGTTATTAAAGCTGTCGGACTTAGATGGCGCAGGTCAAGTCCAAATATAGTAAAACAATGTTTTGAACATTGAAGTTGTCCCATCACCCAGCCCTTAGTTGATGACACAGTGCTACCTGTCTGCACCCAGACCTGATCCAGACCATCTTTGCTAGCTTTCCCTCTTTGAAAAGATCTCTCACATGACAACTGCCTTTAACTTTCTAACCCTCCACCTTAAAGTTCATCTTTTCTAAACTGCTTATGTGGTTCCAAAGTGCTTTGACATTATGCAGAATAACACTATACAAGTTAATGACATCTCACTTTTCCTTTGCTGTAGTCCCAAAGCTTCAGGGTGCTGAAAAAACAAAATAATTTATCACTGTAAAAAGACAGTATCACAAAAACAACAATGAATGAGTGTTGAAGCTGATTCACTTAAGTGTTTCTTCCCATTGAAATAAAAGTATTTGGCTGTGTTACCAAAAGGACAGTCTAATAGGGCCCTCTACTGGTGCAGGATAGCATGACAAATATGCTGTGACACTGATCCAGTAGGTAATATCCTTGCTCGATACAAGTGAAATACCCAAGTAACATTCTATTATGCATGAACGTATGGGACAGAATGTCATTCAACTACAGTGGATACCATAGCATACCCATAATGGAGCTTTTGTTGATGTAAAGGCTTAAATGTAGATAAATGTCAGGCTTTTTTTCAACTTGAATGCAATCTTGCAACTAACAATATTCCAATGAAAAAGAATTTGAACATTTCTCAGAAAAACAATAAAAGAAACTGTCAGTGCATTTCAAAAGTACTACATTATATTGGGACACAGAAGACCATCATTAAGAGACAAAATGGCATGACCAGGGCATTGCACAGATTAAGATTTCCATCCAAAACAGATGAGAGGCTACCAAGAGAGGCTACCAAAATGGCCATTTGTCTGCAGGAACCTCTGCGAGGAACTGGGCCATCCCTACTTAGTACAACCATCACGCGTATTCTCCATAAGTCAGAGCTGTGGGGTAAGGTGTCAAAACCAAAGCATTTTCTCATTAAAAAACAACATCCAAGCCAGTATACATTTTGCACGAAGAAACATTAAATTCCCCAAAACCATGTGGGAAAACGTGTTATGATCTGATGAGCCCAAGGTAGATCATTTGGCCTTAACTCCAAAATATAGTATGGGCTAAAGCCAACACCACTCTTCACCCAAAGTGCACAGTACTGACTATCAAGCATGTTGGCTGCATCATCAAGCCATTAGGAGGTAATGAATAGCTCAAATCATAAAACCTGCTGCTCGCTGCCAAGTTAAATAATAATTTTACCTTACAACAGAATAACTATCAGAAACACACATGCAAATGAAACAAGAAATGGCTTGCAAAAAAACACAAAATAATAATAATTCAATGTCCCTGAATGTCCAGTCAAAGCCCAGAACGCAAATGTACAGATTTATTGGTTGCCCTAGTGGGCTGTGCACAGGAGATCCCCTCACAATTTGACTGAGCTTCAACTGCAAAGAAAAGTGGGAGAAAATGGTAAAGCCTAGATGGGCTAGGGTGACTGAGACCTATATTAACATATGCCCTGCTTTAAACCAAAAAGAAATGTGGAGGTTGTGGGCTATACACACACACTCAAATATGCAATCCATTGACATTTTTTATTAATTTTTTTTTAAATCTGAAAAATTACCCATGTTTTTCACTCAATTGTTGGCAACAATCTTATTCAAGGCTGAAAAAGGTCAGACTAAGTAAGTCTTCATTTCAGCCTTTCCTTCAACAAAAGCTGCATTTTCAATAAGGGTGTGTAAACTTCATATGTACTGTATGTATGAGGGAAGACGGCAGCGTGTCATACTCTAATATGAAGAAACAGAGAGCTCTACTGATAGTGACACACTCACTTGTCCAATGTGGCAGCAAGAATATATTTGCCATTTGGTGAGAACTTCACAAATGACACTGGAGGGTTGTCATCATCTGCAAATGATATAAAAGGAAATGCATTCAAATAAAAACTATAAAATGCAATTTTCCAGTAGAAAACATGCAGCAATTCGGGCTGGTAAAAATTACCAATGAGTGTTTTCAGACACTGTCCTGATGCTGTGTCCCAGATTCGGCTATGGACAGACGGGAAATCGTTTCATACATTAGCTTCATTAACACTCAGATATTCATTTAGGTCAGATGGTAAAACACGGAGTCAATATGTTTATCAAGTGTAGTCAACAAAACAAGTAACATTTCCCCTCACCATAGACCATCATAGCTGCTGGACACAATTAGTGAGCCATCTCTGTTGAAATGGACCTAAACAACAATTAGAAAACCAGATTAGAAAAGGTAAGTAGTCTTGTGAAAAGGTAAGTACACCCCTTTTTTTTCCTTTTCATATTTAGACATACAGTTGTGCTCATAAGTTTGCATACCCTGGCAGAAAATGAAATTTTGGCATTGATTTTGAAAATATGACTGATCATGCAAAAGAAAATCTGCATTTTATTTAAGGATAGTGATCATATGAAGCCATTTATCATAACAGAGTTGTTTGGCTTCTTTTTAAATCATAATGATAACAGAAATCACCCAAATGGCCCTGATCAATTTTACATACCCTTGAATGTCTGGCCTTGTTACAGACACACAAGGTGACACACATGGGTGAAAAAGGGCAATTAAAGGTTAAGAAGCCACAGGTGGGGGAAATTAAATTGCAATTAGTATGTGTGTATAGTCAATGAGTTTGTTAGCTCTCACGTGGATGCACTGAGCAGGCTAGATACTGAGCCATGGGGAGTAGAAAAGAACTGTCAAAAGACCTGTGTAACAAGGTAATGGAACTTTATAAAGATGGAAAAGGATATGAAAAGATATTCAAAACCATGCAAATGCCAGTCAGTACTGTTCAATCACTTATTAAGAAGTGGAAAATTCGGGTATCTCTTGATACAAGCCAAGGTCAGGTAGACCAAGAAAGATTTCAGCCAAAACAGCCAGAAGAATTGTTTGGGATACAAAGAAAAACCCACAGGTAACCTCAGGTGAAATACAGGCTGCTCTGGAAAAAGACGGCGTGGTTGATTCAAGGAGCACAATACGACGATACTTGAACAAAAATGAGCTGCATGGTCGAGTTGCCGGAAAGAAGCCTTTACTGCGCCAATGCCACAAAAAAGCCTAGTTACAATATGCCCGACAACACCTTGACACGCCTCAGCTTCTGCCACACTGTAATTTGGAGTGACGAGACCAAACAAGAGCTTTTTAGTCACAACCATAAGCACTATGTTTGGAGAGGGGTCAACAAGGCTTATAGTGAACAGAATACCATCCCCACTGTGAAGCATGGTGGTGGCTCACTGATGTTTTGGGGGTGTGAGCTCTAAAGGCACGGGGAATCTTGTGAAAATTGATGGCAAGATGAATGCAGCATGTTATCAGAAAATACTGGCAGACAATTTGCATTCTTCTGCATGAAAGCTGCGCATGGGACGCTCTTGGACTTTCCAGCACGACGATGACCCTAAGCACAATGCCAAGTTGACCCTCCAGGGGTTACAGCAGAAAAAGGTGGTGAAGGTTCTGGAGTTGCCATCACAGTCTTCTGACCTTAATATCATCGAGCCACTCTGGAGAGATCTAAAATGGGCGGTTCATGCAAGACGACCAAAGACTTTGCATAACCTGGAGGCATTTTGCCAAGACGAATGAGCAGCTATACCACCTGCAAGAATTTGGGGCCTCAGACAACCATGAAAAAAGACTGCACACTGTCATTGATGCTAAAGGATGCAATATGCAGTATTAAGAACTACGGGTAAGCAGACTTTTGAACAGGGGTCAGCTAATTTTTTTCTTTGTTGCCATGTTTTGTTTTATGATCGTACCATTCTGTTATGACCTACAGTTGAATGTAAAGAAATAAAGACGTGTTTTGCCTGCTCACTCATGTTTTCTTTACAAATGGTACACATATTACCAATTCTCCAAGGGTATGCAAACTTTTGAGCACAACCGTCTACTGCTAGTAGTCTGGAATTTTCCGCATTGGTAGATGATACATTAGACAGTGGAATGATGTCCGTCAAATTGCTCGGAGATGGCTTTGTAACATCCCAGACATTTTTCACATTGCATTTCTGTTAATATTGATTTCATTAATGGATTCAAAGTAAAACATTATGATTTGTTAAATTGGATTACCTTCATCAATAAATTTGTTCAGAAATCTGTGAGTCCAAATATGTTAAAAATAAATAAAATGGGGGCACTTTTACATGACTGTACATTAACATTAAATAGAGGGTATGATAATCAACTTCCTTATGGTCATGAAGAGGAAAAAAAAAAAACTTTTTGAAGGGGTTGTGGTCTACATTTGCACAGATGGGAGCGGTACTTACTGCAGAGACTGGGTCGGAATGGGCCGGCAGGGTCTTCAAACATTTGCCTGTCTTTACATCCCATATTCGAACGCTCTCATCAAACTAGAAGAAAACGACTAATGTTAATGGAAACTTCCAGACCAAAACAAATGATCAGCAGCTATAAAAAAGTTGGCATTGGAGCTCATGCAATATTGTACTCTTAGGAAAAGAAAAAAAAAAAAAAAACACACCAGGGCTCCAGACCGGCAATATTTAATCACATCTCGGGGTCCTTTGACTTGGCTATGTAAGTAAAAAATGATTTGGTCACACAGGTCCGATCTGCACATCATACCAGGGAGGTGGTTACCTAAATCCACTATACTATTTTGAATATCACACAGATTGTCATCTTACTCTCTTAAAACAAGAATAACAGTTCCAAGTTGCTTCTTATGTTAAGAATATGCTTAACAGGTTCTGTAATTTAATGTGCCTTGCACTCTGAAAAGTGCTTGGGCTTTCGGATTAGGAAGCTGGCATTTCCGAAAACAGTAATCCCTAAGTAGCTGGATAACATTAGTTAAATGTCATTTAGCCTAGCTAATGCCCTTTTAACTAAAGCAAAGCAAACACTACAAAAGGTTGTTACTTGTGGTGTTGAAGATCAGCAATAGTATGTATGGTCTGAATCAGAGAACATATTCCAAATTATTTGTATAAATGTAACTGTGCAACTAAATGTTAAATTTACAAGTAAAAAGCTTCTCCAGGTCAATAAACATGACCAACACCAATTCCTCCCCCTTTACACCTTAGACCCCAATCTGGCTTTTTTTTGTCATCATGCCATGATGCACCATCAAACACAGATTTAGAATAAAGCATTGGGAATGACTTCATAATATGATTAATACCATACTTTCTATTGCTGCAGAAAATAGTTTCTGATATGACCAAATCCTGGGCTGGTGCCACCAACTCAAAAACTGAGTGGTACTAATGCCCACACAGAGGAGTATTAGTCTGGAGCACAGTGTCCTCTCCCGTACTTCATCAGCAGAAGACCGTGCCCAGCAACAGAGCAACTACAGTGGAATTCAGTCTCCCCACCGCACCATTTAAGTACTATCACTGTAATGGTATACCAAACACCAAAAAGTATGATACAGCAAAAAATGTATTGCAAACAGTTACTGAAATTCAGTTTTTAGTTTATTTGGCCAAAGACAAAACACCAGTTCAGGAAGTACACCGATCACCCACAACATTACGACCACCTGCCTAATATTGTGTAGGTCCCCCTTTTGCCGCCAAAACGGCACTGATCCATTGAGGCATGGACTCCACTAGACCTTTGAAGGTGTGCTGTGGTATCTGGCACCAAGACGTTAGCAGCAGATCCTTTAAGTCCGGTAAGTTGTGAGGAGGTGCCTCCATGGATCAGGCTTGTTTGTCCAGCACATCCCACAGATGCTCGAGTGGATTGAGATCTGGGGAATTTGGAGGACAAGTCAACACCTTGAACTAATTTTTGTGTTCCTCAAACTATTCCTGAACCATTTTTGCTTTGTGGCAGGGCACATTATCCTGCTGAGTGGCCAATGCCATCAGGGAATACCATTGTCATGAAAGGGTGCACATGGTCTGCAACAATGCTCAGGTAGGTGGCACGTGTCAAAGTAACATCCACATGAATGGCAGGACCCAAGGTTTCCCAGAAGAACATTGCCCAAAGCATCACACTGCCTCCGCCGGCTTTCTTCCTTCCCATAGTGCATCCTGGTGCAATGTGTTCTCCAGGAAAGCGACGCACACGCACCCAGCCATCCACATGATGTAAAAGAAAACGTGATTGATCAGACCAGGCCACCTTCTTCCATCGCTCCGTGGTCCAGTTCTGATGCTCACATGCCCATTGTAGGCGCTTTTGGAAGATGGGTCAGCATGGGCGCCCTGACTGGTCTGCGGCTACGCAGCCCCATACGCAACAAACTGCAATGCACTGTGTGTTCTGACACATTTCTATCAATACCAGCATTAACTTTTTCAGCAATTTGAGCTACAGTAGCTCTTCTGTTGGATCAGACCACACGGGCCAGCCTTCGCTCCCCACGTGCATCAATGAGCCTTGGCTAGCCATGACCCTGTCGCTTGGTTCACCGCTTTTCCTTCCTTGAACCACTTTTGATAGGTACTGACCACTGCAAACCGGGAACACCCCACAAGGGCTGCATTTTGGAGATGCTCTGACCCAGGCGTCGAGCCATCACAATTTGGCCCTTGTCAGTCGCTCAGATCCTTACGCTTGCCCATTTTTCCTGCTTCTAACACATCAACTTTGAGGACAGAACGTTAACGTGCAGCCTAATATTTCCCACCCAGTGACAGGTGCCATGATAATGAGATTATCAGTGTTATTCACTTCACCAGTGGTCATATTGTTATGGCTGATCGGCATATATTGCATGATGAGAGCACAAACTAAAATAAAGTGCAATCCGTAAACATAGCACATAGTTTTACAATAATATAGTGTGGGTACCAGGCCTACCAGTTTGCTGAAATAGTGCTGAAACTATTCTCAAGCAGAGTAGGGGCGCATATCCGTAGCCACACACACCGTTTCAATGAAGATATTCATCACGAAAAGACTCATTACTCAAAAGTCAGTAAAGGGAGTTTACTGTGCGGACTACACATTGCTAGTGTCAACATATTTTAGGTATCAGCTGCTGCCTAAGCAACTTCAAGCAGTGGCAGCATACAGTTACGGTTTTATCAAAAACCTTTTTGATCACCGTAGACATTTACTGGAATTTCTAAATGCTGCCAAACGGGAGATTTAAATGAAGCTGGAGGATTCCACAATGTTGTTTTATCAAACAGCTACCAGCCCTCGCCATTGCAGCTGTTCCTTCTCAAGTTCAGCTTATAAAACTCAAGCTGGAAAAGCTCCAACAAGCATAACAATTTAGATTATGACATGTGCAAAGGCTCTCGTTTAAAAAAAATAGCCCAATGTGTTAAATTTTCTCAGCTCAGTATTATTCAAGGACCATTCAACACAACTTAGCTAGTTGTTTATTTTCAAAATGTTTTAAAAAGTATTCAATTGGGTTCAGGTGCAAACCATAAAGAGACACCTGTACCATACGGTTACAAATACATGTACCATTGCAGCCCTGTATAGTACCCACGATGGCAACGAGAACATTATGTTCTTTGTAGGCACACCACCTGGCAACATATTCAGCACTCCATCAGGATTATATACACAATAAGAAAGTTGCATAAGTTTATGAAGCCAATAGAACTAACCGATCCAGAGACGATGAGATTGGACTGGGGGTTGAAGTTGCAGCAGAAGACGTAGTTGCTGTGGCCTTTCAACGTCTTCAAGCATTTCCCCTGCAATTAGAAAATGGGGGGTGAAAAGACAAATGTGATTCAAATTACCTTCCTTCATACAGGATGCAGACATAAGAACAGTACCTACATTTCCATCTTAAGCAAAAAAGGGCAGTAACCTTGTCAGCTTTTTTGACACCATGACAACATATAATGTTGAGGGAAATCCTGTGATGCTACAGAACCAATAGAAATTTCAAGTTCACAACTTTCCCCCTACAACAGCATAAAATTGCTTAATTGTTGCGGGGAAAGACATGTTTAAACCTCCACAAACTACAAAGGAAAAGAGCTCTGACACAAATAAGCAAAATCTCTATATTTTTTATACATTATGACAATTTTAAATTTCTTTTGAATTTTAGAGTATGCCGATAATCTTTGGATTAAAATCCAAAAGAAAAAATATTTTTAACGTCTCCACCAATTACATCCACGCAACTTATTCTATACCAATTACATGTGCCATTATTAAGTTACTGATGTCCGAGTGATACTACTTTCTGCCGGTCAATGTTGCAAAAACACTTGTATGTAGAAGGCCACCACATAGTGATATTAATATATTTACACTACGATTCAAAAGTTTAGGAAATGTCTTAGTTTTCACAAGAAGAAAAAAAAAAGTCCATTAAAATAACATGAAACTGATACAAAAAACAATGTAGACATTGTAAATGTTGTAAATGACAATTGTAGCTGGAAACCGCAGATATTTATGGAATATCTACATATGCGTAGAGGCCCATTATCAGCAACCATCAGCCCTGTGTTCCAATGGCACATTGTGTTCACTGAAGTAAATCATTTCAAGACACTGCCGAACATTAGAAAATCTTTTTGCAATGATGTTATCTATTGCTAAGTTAAAAAAAAAAAACAAATACAGATGGTGCTAGGGCTGCAACAACTAACTGATCATGAAGATAAATGATGGTGCAAGTTAAAACCATCCTTGTGTCTGAAGATCAGGTAGAATCTGTCTGGCAATTGATCAAGGTGCTTTCTCCACCAATCAAACAATAAATGTGACCTTCCATCGTTAAACACCACGTAAAGGGAGGTTGGATGAACTGCATAACATTATGTATAGTGGAAACAGGAACATCATGGTCTCTGGAGATGGACTTGTAGCCTTAAAGTTTGTCGATGCTGAGCTACAGCCTTGTGTCTGACCTCCTCAGCTAATTCTCTGGTTTTGTATCGTTTCTCCATGCTCATTGAGGTACACCTTGTGACCCTATACAGGAGAATAACATCTTTGCTCTATTTAAACTGGCTGAATGATAATGAATTATAAGAGAATCACATGGTTGAAATCAATTTATGCCTAACTACTTGTCAAATGTGCCAACAATATTGTCCTGGACAGTTTAGGTTATCTTCGTTTTAGTAAATTATTCCAATTTTCTTATTCTTGTCAACAGCAAACCAAGGAACCACATATGAGGAAATCAAAATATTTTTGAATTTCAACAAGAAATGGCGCATTACTTGGATATGGTGACAATATTTTTTGGCCAAGGCTATGTTGCCAATACCCCACTTCCTAGAAATACTTTTATGTTACTGAGGTATTCAAAGAGTTTTCAACCAAGTACAATACCAGTAAAATGTACATAAGATCAAGAGTGTAACAACTGGATTCAGTGTTCAGGTGAACTGTCATGTCATATATTTTGAAAAATAATTCTAGTTTAATCCCAAAACTGCTCCCTTTCTATTGCAACTATGGTATTTATCCACTTTTGATATTGCTTCAGTAGTAAAGATTTCAACACAGCACTATCTACATATGCAAATTCTCACAAGAGTAAGGGTTAAATGGCAGAAAAAAATATGATTGTGGGACTAATAACATCTAATAATATATTTCTATGGATAACCTTCCCAACCAGCTACTTACCGAGCTGACATCCCAGATCTTTAGAGTCTTATCGTCAGATGCTGAAACCAGGAGGTTGGAGTCTGAGGACCAGGCAACATCAGAGATCCCCTGCAGATTACAAGTAGAAGGCCAATCACACTGGAGGCACTCATCAAGACATTAGACATAAAATTGTGACAACCTCCATAATGAGCTATTTTAACAGAGCGACAACTGTAGCTTATGAACTGCTTGCTTCAAATCTGTCTAAAAGTCCTCTCAAACCCATCTTTAAGAACCTCCTAACGGTCAAGCATGATGACAACGGGATCATTTGGGCATGCCTCAGGAGCAGGATGACATGCTATGAAGACCATATTCCAAAACTCAATCAATTGTTATCTGAATGTCTGAAAAAAAAAAAAAGATACTGTTTTGGATGGCCTTGTCTAAGTCTAGACCTAAACCCAATTTAAATATAGAAGAACATAAAAGAGCAGCTCATGCTCAAAAGCCTACAAATAACCAATTGCAGAGTTCAGCATGGAAGAGTGGACACAAATTACTCCACGGTGATGAGAGACTGATCCAACTGCAGGAACTTTTGGCTACAGTCATTGCAGCCAAACGTGGCTCAACCAGTTGGAGGGTGATTGTCTTATCACACAGAGAGTTGCATAACTGAAATATCTCATGTACATAAATATTCAGATCCTTTATTAAGTACTTTGTAGAAGTGCCTATTGCAGTGATCACAGCTTTGAATCTTCTTGGGAAGCCCCTACCAGCTTTGCACACCAGGATTTGGACAGTTTCTTCTTGTAGATCCTCTCAAGCTCTGTCAGAGTGTATGGGGAGTGTCGGTGGACTGCAATCTTCAGGTCTCCACACAGACGTTCAATGGGGTTCACATCCGTGCCTTGGCTGTGCTTCAGGTCATGAAAGATCAATCTTCTGCCAGTATGTGGTCCTGTGCACTCTGGATCAGATATTTTGTATTTTGCTCTGTTCATTTCTTTAATCCTATATAGTCTCCCAGTCCCTGCTGCTGCTGAAAAGCACCCCCACAGCGTGAGGCTCCGACCACCACATTTCACTGGGATTGGAACTAGCCAGGTGATAAGATGTACCTTTTTTCACCAGGCGTTCAGGTGTAATAATTTGATTTGTGTCATTACACCAGAGAATATTTTTCAAAATGCTATGAGCCCTTCAGGCAGCTTTTCATATGCCATTTACTTAGGCTTGGCTAAGTAAATGGTTACTTAGTTACTTAGTCTGGCCAGACTGCCAGTTCTAGGAAGAGTCTTGGTGGTTCCCAAATTCACCCATTTCACAATGATGGTGCTCCTGGGAACTTTCAATGCTTTAAGCAATTTCTTTTTATAACATTCCCCAGATCTATGCTTTGACAATTCTCAGAGGTCTACAGAATTCTTTGGACTACAGGTTCCTTGGACTTTTACCTTGACATGCACTGTGAAGTGTGGGACATTATGTAGATAGATGTGTCCCTTTCTATTTCATGTCCAACCAATTGAATTTAACACAGGTGGACCCCAAGCTTCTAGAGATATCAGAAGGATGATCAAAAGACAGAAGAGCATCAGAGCACAATTTGGAGTGTCATGGCAAAGGGACTGAAAATTAAGTACATATTCAAGTCTTATATTATAAGTTTTTCATTTTTAACTTGGAAGAAATTTCTATAAATGTGTTTTTGTTGTGATTGGATACTGTATGTAGATAAAGATGTAATTAATGATTCATAAATTCTACCACACAAAATGTTGAAGTGAATGGGTCTGTATACTTTCTAAAGCCCCTGTATAGTAACAACAACACTCACAAGTTTGTGTCCCGAAATCGTTTTCTCAAACTTTCCATCGTAGGCTCCCCAAATTTTGATCAGTTTGTCAGCAGCTGTAAAACATTAAGACAAGTTACTTTACCCTAGTGTAATTAACCAAGAGTTAACAGAATTTACATTACCTATAACTGATTCAGAAGCCATTTATGAAGCCGTAGTGCAAATAAAGGTACATAGTCATATACGTGACAATCTAAAGTTTGATGTTTTAAAATTGCATTTTCAACTCTACGTGCAGTATAGTGGCAAAACTTGTTGCATTAACAAATGCGCCCACTCTTTATGTGGCAAGTGCACTGCAGACCAAAGCTCACAGGTACAGTGTGAATAAGCTACCTGACAATGTGATTATGGATAAGATGATTTGTCAAATGGAACTGTGGCAGATGCACCAGTATTCACGTCAACAAAATAGGAGACTAAATATGTAGGGGGAAAGTAAAGTTAATCACTGTGCATCATCTTTTCGAAGTTCAGAACTTCATCTATAGCCTAATAAATAATAAGTTATAGAGTGAGGACTACAACACATTGCATGCTTTTAGGTTTAATATGAAATGGCTATTCTGTCAATATCTACGCATAAAAGCTTTGCCCCTCCTCATCACTCATGAAAGGGGAACAACAATCACATTATCACATCATTCAAATGACCAAGATATTAACCAGGAAATTCTTAAGTTCTCAACTTGTCCAAAAAAAATTGTAATGAACTGAACTAGTTTTTTTTACTATTAGCACCAACTACATATACAATCAAGCTCCGCTGACCGGCGGATACTGTTGCTGAGGTAGTTAGACGGTGAGCGCTACACCTCTAACATCTTGAGTGAATATGGCAAAAAATGGCTTAACCTGATTTAAAAATTGGTAACGTTCAGGAAAGGACTCGTCACTTTAACATTTTTTCCATGTAATCCCTTTCTGGCCGACTCTTGGGTTTTTCGGGAAACTCAATTAACATACATTGATGATATACAATTTGCACTGGAAGAGAATTCAATTAGTAAAACGTTGTCATTGGTGAGCAACACTGCTCTACATATACAGGTATATGTTTCCATCCCGCCTAGAGAAATCACAGAAACTGTATTGGTGAGAGCAGAAAGTTTACTTGAATGTTAATCATGAATTGGACAGGGTAAAAAATATTTGCTAATTAAAGGGTGTCAAACATTTAAGGTTTTCAAGGGAGTTGTTTGGAGAGGGTGATGCACTGCTGTGAGCACACGGATGGAAAGAGATTATCAGATGGATACATGTGTGACTGCTGTCCCCCTTAAACTTCACAAACAGAGAAAAATAGTTCACTGTGTTTAAAGAAATAAATGGTCCCTCAACAAATCATGTTTTATCCAAATGTCCTTATGTTTTATATGGCATGACCTTACTCAAACAGTTACATAAAACCACTATCTACAGTATCTCACAAAAGTGAGTACACCTCTCCCATTTTTGTAAATATTGGATTATATCTTTTCATGTGACAACACTGAGGAAATGACACTTTGCTACAAAGTAAAGTAGTGAGTGTACAGCTTGTATAACAATGTAAATTTGCTGTCCCTCAAAATAACACAACACACAACCATTAATCCCTAAACCGCTGGCAACAAAAGTGAGTACACCCCTAAGTGAAAATGTTCAAATTGGGTCCAAAGTGTCAATATTTTGTGTGGCCACCATTATTTTCCAGCACTGCCTTAACCCTCTTGGGCATGGAGTTCACCAGAGCTTCACAGGTTGCCACTGTAGCCCTCTTCCACTCCTCCATGACGACATCACGGAGCTGGTGGATGTTAGAGACCTTCCACTCCTCCACCTTCCGATTGAGGATGCCCCACAAAAGCTCAATAGGGTTTAGGTCTGGAGACATGTATGGCCAGTCCATCACCTTTACCCTCAACTTCTTTAGCAAGGCAGTGGTCGGCTTGGAGGTGTGTTTGGGGTCGTTATCATGTTGGAATTCTGCCCTGCGGCCCAGTCTCCGAAGGAAGGGGATCATGCTCTGCTTCAGTATATCAGTACATGTTGGCATTCATGGTTCCCTCAATGAACTGTAGCTCCCCAGTGCCGGCAGCACTCATGCAGCCCCAGACCATGCCACTCCCACCACCATGCTTGACTGTAGGCAAGACACACTTGTCTTTGTACTTCTTACCTGGTTGCCGCCACACATGCTTGACACCATCTGAACCAAATAAGTTTATCTTGGTCTCATCAGACCATAGGACATGGTTCCAGTAATCCATGTCCTTAGTCTGCTTGTCTTCAGCAAACTGTTTGTGGGCTTTCTTGTGCATCATCTTTAGAAGAGGCTTCATTCTGGGACGACAGCCATGCAGACCAATTTGATGCAGTGTGCGGCGTATGGTCTGAGCACTGACAGGCTGACCCCCCACCCCTTCAACCTCTGCAGCAATGCTCATAGCACTCATACGTCTATTTCCCAAAGACAACCTCTGGATATGACGCTGAGCACGTGCACTCAACTTCTTTGGTCGACCATGGCGAGGCCTGTTCTGAGTAGAACCTGTCCTGTTAAACCGCTGTATGGTCTTGGCCACTGTGCTGCAGCTCAGTTTCAGGGTCTTGGCAATCTTCTTATAGCCTAGGCCATCCTTATGTAGAGCAACAATTCTTTTTTTCAGATCCTCAGAGAGTTCTTTGCCATGAGGTGCCATGTTGAACCTCCAGTGACCAGTATGAGGGAGTGTGAGAGCGATAACACCAAATTTAACTCACCTGCTCCCCATTCACACCTGAGACCTTGTAACACTAACGAGTCACATGACACCAGGGAGGGAAAATAGCTAATTGGGCCCAATTTGGACATTTTCACTTAGCGGTGTACTCAATTTGTTGCCAGCGGTTTAGACATTAATGGCTATGTGTTGAGTTATTTTGGGGGTACAGCAAATTTACACTGCTATACAAGCTGTACACTCACTAATTTACATTGTAGCAAAGTGTCATTTCCTCAGTGTTGTCACATGAAAAGATACAATCAAATATTTGCAAAAATGTGAGGGGTGTACTCATTTGTGAAATACTGTATGTCTAGAGAGGGAGAGAGGGCGAAGGAGAGGGAGAGAAGGCGAAGGAGAGAGGGCGAAGGAGAGAGAGGTTTTAAGTAACTATGTTTTTGGGTAAGTTCATGCCATAAAAAAATAAGATAATTGAATTAAGTGAATAAACTATGATAAAACAAAATTATGAGATGCACTGTTATCAGTCATATTAAAATTATTTGGTAGACCTACTGTCCTAAGCTCACCTAAAGTACAACTTACATGAACTGGCGAGCCATTCTCCACTGGGACTGAACTTCACAGACGAAACAGCTTTTGTGTGGCCAGCTAATGTGAATTTCAGCGTGTAGTTGGGTTTGACTGGTGCCGACTGAGAAGAGGACAAAACAAAACCACTTTGGAACAGGGAAGTAGTGGTGCTGACATATGAACTGAGATTTACACAAACTTTCATAGGAAACAATTGTAGAGAATATGAACATAGCAAACACACAAAACGTCTGGTGTATTTTGAATTGTAAACTTTACAACGCCACCTTTTCATATATACACATTGTTAAAAAAAAATTAGGGAATACATAATCGCAGAATAACACCAAGTCAATTAAACCTCAGGGATGTCAATCTGCCCAGTTAGGAAGCATAAGCAATTGTGAACCTACAGTTAAGCTCAAAAGTATTCATACCCATGACAAATTTTGAGCCATAGTGAGATTTTATATGACCATTAGGTTTCTTCTGGCTGGAAATGACATAAACAAGTGACAAAACATGGACATTGTGCTGGAGGTACAAATGAATAAGGTAACTATTTCATTTTTACAAAAAATGTCCAACATGAATAATGAATAATGTCTAACATTATTCATACCCCTTGAAATTGTTGCAAATATTTGAGAAAATGTAAGTTTCTATACCATTTAAAATGGTCTTGTATTTTCCACCATTAGAGAGCATTCTAATCACCTATAAACTGAGAACAGCTGAACAGCAGTAGTTCTCTAGTCAGTTACTAGTCAACTGCAAGTCATAGCTAAAAACAGAAATATTTACATTATTCATTTGTATCTCCAGCACAATGTCTTACCGTATTTTGTCATTTATTTATGTCATTTCCAGCCAGAAGAAACATATTGGACAAATAAAAATTCACTATGGCTCAAAATTTGGCATGGGTATGAAGACTTTTGGGCTTAACTGTATGTCACCCGTTTTGGTGCAGATGAAAGTGACAACAGGTGCACTGGAGAGGCAACAGCAAGACAACCCCCAAAAAGGGAATGGTTCTGCAGGTGGTGTCCACAGACAATGGCAATCTCCTTATCCTTCCTGACTGATTCTTCTCTAGTTTTGTGTTTTGCTTGTGTTCTTGTTACTACTGGTAGCATGAGGCGGTACCTGCAGCCCATTCAGGTTGCACAGGTAGTCCAGCTCCTCCAGGAGGGCACATCCATACATGCCATTGCAACGTTTGCTGTGTCTCCCAGTTCAGTCTCAAGAGCATAGAGGATATACCTGGAGACGGGCCGTTACACGGAGAGCTGGACAGGGCCCTAGAAGGGTATCAAACTAGCAGCAGGACTGGTATCTGCTCCTTTGTGCGAGGAGGAACCGGAGGAGCACTGCCAGAGCCCTATAAAATGACCTCCAGCGGGCTACTGTTGTGCATGTTTCTGACCAAACTATCAGAAACACTCGAAGGGGGTATGAGGGCCCAATGTCCTCTAGTGGGACCTGTGCTCTCAGCCCAGCACCATGCAGCTTGATTGGCATTCGCCAGAGAACAACAGAATTGGCAGGTCCACCATTGGCACCCCATTCTCTTCACAGATAAGAGCAGGTTCACACTGGGCACGCGACAGACGTGAAAGAAACTGGAGATGCCATGGTGAACGTTATGCTGCCTGTAACATCATCCAGCATGACCGGTTTGGCGGTGGGTCAGTGATGGTCTGGGGAGGCATATCCTTGGAGGGTCGCACAGACCTCCACGTGCTAGTCAACAGTACCCTGACCGCTGTTAGGTACCGGGATGAAATCCTCAGACCCATCGTCAGACCTTATGCTGGTGCAGTGGACCCTGGGTTCCTCCTGGTGCAGGACAATGCCCGGCCTCATGAGGCCAGAGTGTGTAGGCAGTACCTGGATGACGAAGGCATTGATGCCATTGACTGGCCCTCACGTTCCCCAGACCTGAATCCAATTGAGAACGTCTGGAATATTATGTATCGGTGCATCCGACGCCACCAAGTAGCGCCACAGACTGTCCAGGAGCTCACTGATGCCCTGTTCCAGGTCTGGGAGGAGATCCCCCAGGACACTATCCACTGTCTTCTCAGATGTGGTCGGAAAGACATACATGCACATGGGGGCCATACACACTCCTGAGTCACATTGAGTTGCCGTGATGAAATTCACGCAAGTTGGAACAGCCTGTGATTTCAATTGTTTACTTTGATTTTCGGTGCAAATTTGAACCCAGCCCTCAATCGGTTGGTGATTTTGGTTTCCACTGACCGTTGCTACGTCATTTTGTAGTCAATGAATTACACAAAGCTTAGGAAAAAAATTGACCTTCAATATATTTAGTTAATCAAGACCTGATGTGTGATTTAAGTGTTCCCTTCATTTTTTTGAGCAGTGTATATGGAGGAGGTTCTTTGGAAATTTTAAATACAGGTTTGTCAAACAAATGACAAACTGGATTTCCAAAGTGCCAATGTTTACTAACAGGTAAAAATATCAACATCACTATTTATATAAGCCTGGTTACAACTATATCCCAGAAGTGATTCAGAATCATTCAGGAGCTGATGCCATGTACAACCCTTTTATTCCCTAATATGGTAATTTGAACACATTCCTTTTCAAGAGCTCATACAACAGCCACACTACCCATAGAAAGAGAAACATACAGAATAGTTTTATATATATGGTTGTACCTGGTGTGAGACCATACAAGGCAAATTGAACCCCGGTTTCAACAATACATGTACTGTTGCACCTAGTTTTAACTCATACCTTGCTCTGGCTGGCAGATGCAGATGACGTTTTAGTTGCCTCAGTTTCTGGTTTCTTCTCCTCTGTTGCCATGGTGATAGTGATGGAGCCGTGGGGGAGGGGGATCGGTTTGTGAAAGCAGACAACTGGCCTGGAAAAGAGGAACGCAATGATATATATGTTAAGATGAATATGTCTGCAGGCAAGTTATGTGAACTACAACGCGGGTAAAACAACGCCATATAAGTTATCATGACTGATAACGACTTTAGCCTCGTACACTATACGATTACAATATTGCTGGACACGACATTAAACCAAACTATCTAGATGGAATTGTTAGCTAGTACTGTACTGTAACGTAAATCACAACCACCTGATACAGCACTTAAAATCAGTACGGTACAGTAGCGTCCAATACGGTCCTGTCTTGTTGTAGCTAACGTCGTTAGCTAAGTAGACAGTTAGCTGAATAGCTAGATATGCGTCTTGCGGACAGAATAACAACAATACTAGCTTGCTGGTCACATATTAAGAACAAAGAAACAACAATGAGTTAACTACGTAACGTTAGTTAGCCCGACATTCTACGCTAATGTTCGATTGTTCCGCAGAGGTGGGCCTGCCTTTTCAACATCAAACTAGCGAAGCAATGTTATTCCCGTCTTGTTGATGCTGTAGCTATTGCATTCACCTAATCTAGGTGTTTTATTAATCATGTCCTACGTAAGACAAATTGCATTGGATAATTAGGTATGATAATATACGTTGGATGTTACACAGAAAGTGGCCTTTCTGTTTTGTTTGACTGCTACACTACAGTAATATCCTTTTACTGCACATGCACTCTAGCTATATTGACTGTAGCTAAGTATGCTAGCTAGCTTTTCTAGCTAGCTAACGTTACCCCATTCAAACAATTACATCAGGAATACTCACGGATAAAGCCTGGTGTTAAAATGTAATTGATCAGCCGACTATTGTTCTTTAGGGACCACTCTGATCATGTATACGAATATGTGTGCACTAGAAATACGACAATCAATTTTCTTCCTAATTGAGCAGGGAAAAATGTAGGACCAGTTCGTTTCGCCTTACCTCAGGCGGGGAATGTGGCAGAAAAAACACCCATTGCGCATGTGTGTGCGTCTTCAAGCTAGCACAATGCTACGGCAAGCAAGTAAGGACGTTTTGATTGGCGTTATAATCGCTCTATTTACACACTGCAAGGAAATCCGTATTATTTACACAGGGATTCCATTTCTGATCTTTTCACTGAAAATCTATCTTTTTCCTGGCCTATCTGATTGGTCAACGTTTAACATTTACATTTAAGGCCATTAGCAGAACGTATACATAAAAACAATACCTAGAGTGCTTACATGTTTTTTAAATATATGTGGAATCTACAAAACCCTCCTTGCAAGTGCAATGCTCTAGCAGGAGTCGAAATTCCAATGAAAAGTTTGTATCGGGGCTGACTTTGTAATCTAACCTCAGCAAATGTGGCTTTAACTACCTCCAGAGTTGTTCAGATTTAATCAAATTCAATTCCCATTGGGATTTTTGATGGTCAACAATGGTGAGCAGAATCCCAATCTGGACAAAATCAGGAGGGTATTCAATGTATTTATACACAGGCAGTCTAAATCTGTTTTCCCCTCACATTTTCATATCAACTCTTTACCTCATAGACCCACGAGCCACTGCATCCCCTCAGGCATTATTTGTTGCACCCACTTCTACTAAAATAGCCTGTCCCCTGGTCTATCCCTGGGTTCATAGATAATCTACTGAGAGTGGCCACTTGTGGGGTTGTATTCACTTTCACCCAAATCCCTGTGGTAGAATCAGACTACAGGTAGGAATGACAGCAGAGCTTTAAAATATAATATTATATAATTTTTCATAATATACCACATTTTCTACACACTTAAAATTTTTCTTTCGAAACACTTCTTTCATCATTGTTAGCAAAAGCATTCATAACTTGAACTGTCCAAAACATGAGAATAACAGGAAGTCAAGAGTTTCAGTTATAAAATACAGCAAAAAGAACCAGAACAATTAACAGAGGGCAGAGAGTCAGTCTAATTTATTTTACAAAGCCCTTTTTGCCGGACTGTGTAAGCGGAACCGGCCTAGAAGAGCGAATGTCACCGACCGACTGATTGGGTACACCTTGTTAAATAGTATAGTGGTTAGAGCTGCAGACTACAACACAACAGGTCCCGTGTTTGCCTCTCGTAACTGTCAAAACATATTATGCCTCAGGATTTGTTCAGGACAGTCAAAAGCTTCGCTAGCTACAACATTCAGTAGCTACGTATTAGGAAACCTAAAATAAAACAGTTCTGGTGGATATTAGAATTTGTTTCAGGATAAACAAACACTTCGCTGGCTACACGATTTTCTTGTCTTTTCACTTGACGAAAAAGTTAGTTATCGTCACCTATATGGATAGATACTGTATCAGTGTCATTCTCAAATGGCTAATTAGCTGTTAAAACGGCCAGTGGCAAAAGAGGATTTGTTCAGGATAGACAAAAACTTTGCTGGCTACAACCTTCAGTAGTTATAGGAAGCCTAAAATGAAACTGTTTACTGTTATATTGCAACAATTTCTGGTGGATTTTCAAAGTATGTAGTAGGATATATTCAGGATAGACAAAAACTTTGCAGACTACACGATTCTCTGAGCTTTTCACTTGATGAAAATGTCAGTTATTGTCACCTATATTGATACAGTAGTTACTGTATCAGTGTCATTCACGAATGGCTAATAAGCTGATAAAACAGCCAGTGGCAAAAGCCATACAGTTCATAGATGCTATTGTGGTGGAGGAAAACTTAATAAGAAACATTACTCAGTTTAACTTAATGGTTAATGGTGTCTAACGAAATATTCAAACTTGGCGTGATATTAATACATGACAAAAGCTCGGAGGCGTAGTGGTTAAAGACACAGCCTTTCATGTGGGCGACCCGGGTTTGAATCTCGGGAGGAGGCAACAACAATCAACACTTTCTATTGCGGGCCAGCTGAACTAGGCTTGCCTGGTTTCTTGTTACATTAGCAGTTGTCACAAAGAGCTTTTACAGATACCCAGCCTGAAACCCCAAAGAGCAAGCAACAAGAGTTAATGCACACTGGCTAGGAAAAAATCCCTAGTAGGGTCCAAAATTTGGAAGAAACCTACAGAGGAACCAGACTCTGGTGGGTGGCCAGTCCTCTTCTGGCTATGCTGGGTGAAGATGATTAGAGTACATGACCTTTTGGGGCCACGTCAATGTTTTTGCATGATCAGAAGACAAACAGCTCCATAAATAGTAATGTACTCAACAAAGGTAATCATTAACTCTTTCACTAAATGTTAAAGGTCAGTATAATGTTAAACAGATTTTTTAAATTGCTATTTAAAAAACAGGGTATTTTGGATTCTGCTTCGGTAAAATTTAGTACAGTAAAGGTTAATGCTTATGAGGCATTTATAAAAAAAAAGATAATTTGTTTTTATTTTAAATAAAACTGATGAAGCAACAGCAGATTATCAGTTCAAATATAGGCCTACTACTCATGAGAATGACTGGTTTATTCAAAACTAAAACGCTTGACTTTTTACTTTCAGTTTCGCACTTAACCATCCAACGCGCCAGTTGTATAAATGTCTTTGTTCTTACTATATATATTATACATATTAACAGCGATGTGCATGGTAAGAGGATTCCAACTCTTTATTTTGCATGTTTTCTCACATGATGATGTTTTTTTCTCTAAAATTTGAGTGAACTATGTACATTGTAAGCAACCAGGAAATAAGACTATTTTAATCGCTTGCCCCCGCCACAAAAGTCATAATAACGTTCCCTGCAAAAATAAATCAATAAGCGAATATCAGAGCCAATCACTACAGTGGCGTGTAATAGCGTGAAACAGAATCATTTTACTATCAATTGCAGATATATTATGGACATTATCTAATTATACAATTTAAATATTCCTTGAAATAACAAAATTGCCAGATGACAATTGTGTAGATTCATCAATTAAAGTATTTTGTTTGTATTGAACATGACTGAACGCAATATATGGTTTACTCAATGTTGTCTCAATTAATGCAAACTTCAGTTTTCAGTATTGCTAAGACTTTAATAGTACATATTGTATAACGTGTATATTGGGGGCGTTGTCTATAGTTTCAATAAATTTATCAAAAACAGCTCGCCAGTGCGCATGAGCAAGATATCGTACCTCATCTTCATGCTGGTCGGCCTCGCTCAAATAAAACAGGAGCCACTCGAGCTATCAGCTGCAAACGAACCCCTTCGGCGGCCTCAAGAAAGTAATGCATTAAAATATTTATTTTCCCCATAATATCGTTTTTTTTACCGACAAGTGAACCATTCATACTTGAGTTATTTCAGTGTTATGAAAAATGTGTTGAGATGCTTGGTAGCATGTCGAATAAGCTAGCTAGTTATAGATAGCTAATGTTTTTCAACAAAGCTCGGTCTGTGCATTGCAATAAAACAAAGCACAACGTCAGTTGGCTTACTTGTTGTGGTGAAACGTTTTAACACATGAGTTTGGAACCAAACGTTCTAGTCAGAAGCTGCATAGTTGTGGTGGCTGAAACTAAGTCACGGGTGAAATGAAATTATCTGCTAGCTAGCTACTCAGGCAGCGTTAGCTAAGGCTAATATATTCTGCCCGCCATCTTTTCTGAAAATGTTTTGCAACAGAGCACATAAACTTTAACAACTAGCTGTTTTGAGTGTTTATGTTTTCGTACGTCAGTGTAATTTTCTATGAACGGGCTATTCTATTAACACAGCACTGGTCTGGAACCTTGCAATCACATACGTAGTGCAAAGCAAGGAGTCCGCGCAAATTGTTCCAAAAGTGTTCCAACTAAGCACACTTATGCATTTCCCTCGCGCGTGACGGCTATCACAACTTGCTGAATTAATGTTAAGACATGCGTTTAGGCATTTTTTCATGATGCTGCTACGCTTACTGTGATTCAACAGAACGAGTGAATGAAATACAGTTAGCCTTGTCTTAAGTATTTTGCTTGAGGTAACCGTTCAGTGAGATACTGTAGTTAGCTAGCTAGTTAGCCAGTTTAATGTGATTGTTTACGCGGGAGGCTAGCTCCTTACTAGCCAGCTTATGCAGTTCGTAGTAGCTAACATTTTACATATTCAAATATATAGCCAGGTTAACGTTAGATACAGAACAACATGTAATTATCTAACTATCTCCGGAGTTTTTATCCTCAGTGTGTCAAAGCAATTCTACTGCCCAACTTCTTGTAACTACGTTAAATATACGGTGCTGTCTGTCAGTTTTGGGTTGTTTAGGTAGCAATCGATTCAGCTATTTTATAGCCCTTGTGGTTAATTGCTATTGACAACCAACAATACAATAGTATTGTAGTACTGTACACCATATCTCTAGCTAGTTGGTTAATTTGAAAGGTTGTTTTGATTTATGACTTTTTTATGATCGCTGTAATCTGTACCTACAGTCATGTGTCAAAGACAGTTATATGGTAAAAAAAGGTAATGCAGGATTAGTAGGTTGCGAATTGACATCTGTACAATGTGCCTCAAATATGGAGAGGTCCACATCTATCCAGGGAATTATTTGGGAGCTGTTTGTTAGAAGACATCTAAACATTCCATTAAATATGTGGCATATTTGGCTTTGATAGAAAAGGACCATGTTTCTGATTTTAAAAAAAATTCATTTCCCAGCTAATACTGTTTTGGTTTGTGGTATTGTGTCATGTTTGTTGGCTGCCATGCTTTGTTTTTGTACTAAAGGTTCATAACCGGTACTCCTTTTTTTTTTTTTTTTTATAGGTCAAAAGGTCAGGCTGCGCGATGAGATGCAGTTCTTCCCGAACCACTAAAGAGCAGACAGAACATAACTACACCACCCACTGAGGACACAGTGTCCATCTCTTGCCCTGTTCAATACAGAGGTATCGGCGACTCAGAATACAATCCCCTTCCCATCACCGGCATGTCCACTGTCTCCTCAGCAACCCCGGCCCCTCATCAGGGGGTCAATCCCCCACCTCCGGAGGTGACCAATCCCAGTAAACCAGGTCGAAAAACCAACCAACTACAGTACATGCAGAATGTCATGGTCAAGACATTGTGGAAACACAACTTTGCCTGGCCTTTCTACGTGCCAGTTGATGCTGTGAAGTTGGGACTTCCAGTGAGTAGACTTAATATTGGAATTCATTTAACTTCATTTCTAGCCATCGATGAGAAGCGAGTGATATTATTGATATGATATTATTTCCATTTCATATTGTTAAAATCCTGTCAGTTCCACTTTAACTGTTCTACCCAATTGGAAACACAAATATCTGCTTGTTTTACTCTAATCATTGTAAACAAACAGCTGACTCCCCATTTAGTGTGTAGAGCTGTTGTGATCGGTAAACAAAGTGTTCTTAACTTTTGAACTTTTTCCAAAGAAATTAGAGGGACCATTGAGAGTAACATTTGATGAGGGAAATGCCCATTGATAACCCACTGTAAGTCACATTGCAGAAGACCTGCAGCTGAAATCTTTGCATGGTTTTTGTCAGGATTACCATAAGATCATAAAGCAACCTATGGACATGGGAACCATCAAGAAGAGACTGGAGAATAATTACTATTGGAGTGCCAGTGAATGCATGCAGGACTTTAACACTATGTTCACCAACTGTTACATATATAACAAGGTGAGTCTTAGAGTAAATCTATTATGTAATAGGGGACCACTTATTCTGGATTCTAAACATAAACTGTATGTTTCCATATTCTCCCAGACCAGTCTTTTTAAATTGAATGAAGTTCCCATTACATTTTCCAATGTATGATTTTCAGTTCCTGTTTTTCCTTGACCCACTAGCCTACAGATGACATTGTCCTGATGGCACAGGCCTTGGAGAAGATCTTCCTGCAGAAAGTGGCTATGATGCCCCAGGAGGAGGTGGAGCTTTTGCCTCCTGCACCCAAACCTAAAAAGATCAAAAGCATTGGTAATAGGCAACTTTATTCAATAAACTATAGACTTCTATCCCTTGGATAGATCCGTAGATGCCAATAAGAAAGCCCATGTACTGTAAATGACCACTCTAACCATTGTACCTGCTACAGGTGGTTTGGATGGTGGTGAGTCTCCATCGTCCGTCCCTGTCTCTACAACACCAGTGATTGGCTCATCGCCAATGTCTACCATCATCCCCAATGTCCCAGCTGTCCAGAGCTCACCAAATGCCATGATGCCCTCACAACCTCTAGTCAAAGTACGTCACCTTACATTTTTCTTCATGTATTTTTTTTATGATTCATTGAGTAACCTGAGTAATTCGATTACATTTGCGATGAAGGATTTGGAATATTTTATATAAGTATCGTGCATAGTTTTATTTTAATCCAACATATTGAACATAGTCATTTTTATCTGAATAACTTGATTAATCTTCAGAATACTTGATTACCATAATCTTCATTAGTGAAAGCCCTACCCTTGACTAGAACCTCATCTGTGAGCGTGTCTGTTTTTGTGCATCTAGAAGAAAGGGGTAAAGAGGAAAGCAGACACCACCACCCCCACAACATCTGCAATCACAGCCAGCCGGAGCGCATCCCCCAACCCCCTCTCAGAGGCCAAGCAGGGCAAGGTAATGTCCAGACGAGAGAGCACAGGCCGTCCCATCAAAGCCCCGAAGAAAGACCTGGAGGAAGGGGAGTTGGGTCAGCATGGCACCAAGCGGAGCCGAATGAGTGAGCAGCTCAAGTACTGCGACAGTATCCTGAAAGAAATGCTGTCGAAGAAACACGCGGCGTACGCCTGGCCCTTCTACAAGCCTGTTGACGCAGAGGCTCTGGAGCTACATGACTACCATGAAATCATCAAGCACCCCATGGACCTCAGCACTGTCAAAGTACGCTCTGCAGAACAAAGCACTCTTATTGAATAGTTGAACTGTTGGTTTCTGTGCTTGCACTGTTTGGGTAACACTTTCTATTGATTTGCAGAAAAAAATTGATGGTCGGGAGTACCCAGATGCACAAATGTTTGCAGCAGATGTTCGAATAATGTTCTCAAATTGTTACAAGTATAACCCACCAGATCATGAGGTGGTTGCCATGGCCAGGAAGCTCCAGGTAGGTTTTTGTTGTGTTTATAAATGATCTGACTCCTTTGAAAAGTCAACATTAAGTTGAGTGGTTTATCTGTCCCTAATTTTTCCTTTTCCCTGTCCTCTGTCTGTCTTTGTCAGGACGTATTTGAGATGCGTTTTGCTAAGATGCCCGATGAGCCAGTGGAGCTGAGCCCTGGTGTAGGCGGGGTGGTCAGTAAAGGCGACAACTCGAGCAGTGGCGACTCCTCCAGCTCGGGCAGCTCCGACTCGGAGGAGGAGCGTGCCACTCGGCTCGCTGAGCTGCAGGAACAGGTGGGTGCGGAACAGGTGGGTTTCAGATTCGAGGTCCGTCCTACTCTACTCCTCTTCAGGGAGGTTCTTCTTCCTCCTCTTCTTACATTACAGCCACCTTATCCAATCCAAACTGATGTTAGACTGAGAGGGAGGGGCTGCCACCTTAAATGCAGTCAAACCCCTCCCCCTCTCCCATCATCCACGCAAACCATAGATTGTTTTCACTGATTCGTCATCTCCCCATTGATAGCACTGAAACTTAACCCTCTACCGCTTTAAACGGTGCATTTCCATGTACCTACTGGCACAGATGGCTTGCATGCACTGCCTGAACAAAAGCCTTTCTTTTAAAAAACGTATCTCAATGTCGTTTTTGCCTGATGGTACCACACAGTAGTTCTTGTCATAACATGGTGTTTTAAAAATGGTTTTAATCTGATCTAATTTTTTAAAAAGTTTTCTATCTTTGTCCCCTTATTTCCTTTTGGCTCTCTTACCAGTGTATCTCTGTGGAGCGCCCCAATGGTAGCGGGCAGGGGAAAAAAAACGGGTGCACCAAGCATTTTCAGGTGATTTGCTTTTCACTTCCCGGTCCCCTCCCCACTAACCTCTTATTGATCTCAGTTAATAATCATGATGACCATTCTTTATTTTTTAGTTGAGCAAGCGGTAGAGGGTTAATAGTGTGGGGGGGTTGTCGTAGTGCTGTTTGCTGTCTTGTGGAGCGTTAAATTGCAGTCGGTGTGTTTGGGACAGTTCGTATTGTGTAAATGTTGAATGTTTGTGTCTTCCCCTTCATACGCTTGCCGGCTGACCAAATAGACATAATCCTCCTTTCTCTGCTCTCTTGACTGCCTGTGGGTTGTCCAGTTGATCTTATGAAGCAGTGAAAGGAGAAGGATACAACTTGGCTTCTTCTACCTTGTTAAATGATTCTCCCCTTATTTACTGATGTTTTTCATTGACTTGTGCACAACACTTTGACTCCACTCCACTTTTGCTTAAGTACAAGTACATGTTAATCTCCAAAGGGATAAAGACTGTTACAGTTACATACCTAGTGACATTGTGAATTGGTAGTAGAAAATTAAAAATGTTAAAGGTTTTAGTATTTTTTCTACACAAGTAGTCACTGTCTTTATTGATTACATGACTACACAAAGAGTTGGCCGCATGCTATTGTGCTTATAACATGAAGATATTGTGCTTATAACATAATACTATGTATTTAATGTATACATGGCTTTCATAAAAGTATTCCCACATTTGATATTACATTCTTTAGTTTGCTTAAAAAAAATGTCTTAACTTTCTAATTTGTTTCATTCAATCAATTCAGTGTTTTAAAGTGTTTTTTTCCTTATGGGAAACATATCTGCCCCAGATTCTTCTCTGGTCCCTCAGGGTTTAACCTGATAGAATCCCCTTAGGGCAGATCACTAACTCCTCCATCCCAACTCTCCCCAGCTAAAGGCCGTCCACGAACAGCTTGCAGCGCTTTCTCAGGCCCCTGTGAGTAAACCGAAGAAGAAGAAAGAAAAGAAAGAGAAAGAAAAAAAGAAAAAAGACAAGGACAACAAGCACAGCAAAACCAAACCAGAGGAGGAGAAGAAGGCCAAGTCTGGGCAGCCTGCCAAACAGGGCCAGCAGAAGAAGCCTTCCAGGAAAAGCAACAGTACCGTGACTGGCTCCAGGTAAGGCCTCCTTTTCTCTGACATTTGGGGTTTTCTCAGCCTGATAGTAAACAAAACAATTAAAAGCCTTAACTAACCAGGTTTCCATCAAACCATTTCAAGTCTCAGGTTTTTTTCTAGCTCAAAAGCGGCTTATGGGGTATGCGTGGTCAGGATGTGCAAGTGGCATATTTTGGGATGTGCTTAGTGGCGTGGTCAGGGATGTGCTAGTGGCGTGGTCAGGGATGTGCTAGCGGCGTGGTCAGGGATGTGCTAGCGCCGTGGTCAGGGGTGTGCTGGGGGATTGGGTATTGGCGATGTTGTCCTGTCACCCCACAGAATTGATGAATTTTAGAGGCCCCTCTTGCTCTTGATAATGTTTAAGACAATCCAAGGAGCTCAGAGAAATGTATGTTATTTTAAAGCAAATTGTCATGCAATTCTAAACATTTTCCCATGGAGCTGAGAATAATTGCATTGCAACCATATATATCACACATTCAGTATTTTAGAAGTAGCTTTCCTAGGTATTTATTGTTGCAGATAATTTTCAGCCCATAGCCCATCAACAAAACTACATGTCACATTGTTTTGGATGTGTTACAAATGTATAATATCAATAACATTCATGTAGTTTAGCAGATGCACTTATCCAGAGCAACTAGTTGATAAATAGATGGATGAGTTGATTTCAAGCATAAGCAGATTCATCATTGAACTATAAAGTTATAAGTCATTTTGAAGTGTAAAATGTAGGAAGGTTTGATCAGCTGATATTCATTAGAAAAAACAACCTGTTTAGCTGTCAATGTCTATCCAGAGTAACCTACCCATACACTAAGAGCAAAGGCTACTCATTGGGAGTGAAAATCACTAGGTCTGAATCCTAGCTGCCATGTCTAACCAGGGATGTTCTCTGTATAGATCTGACTATTTTTCATGCCGTTACTATTGAGATTGACAGCTAGATTGGGAGCACCAGATGTGATTATTTGGTGCCTAGCTAGTATTCTGATTAATCTGTGTGCATTTTAACAGGTAATGTAATCTTATAAAGTTAATAGAACTCGACCGTTACTCGCCATCAATTTCTAGTCCTTAAAAAACAAGCTATGGGTTTTGCCAATATTTCTAATGGTAAGCATTCAAGCCATTATTGGAGGAACAGTAGTAAAATAATGTGAAGAGTGATTTAGAGTGCAGCTGTGAGACCATAGAACCACAGGGCGTAGTGGTTCCAACTCCAGTTGCCTGAGTTGGCTGTTGCGTATCAACGCAGTAGTTTTTGTTAGATTGCCAGTGATTTAATATGAATTTATGCAAAACTGGTAGACATGTAAATCAAATGCACCGTACAGCTGGTTGATGGTTGAGCTCTAGTCTGCATGTTAGTCCTACAACCAACTTTCAACTAGCCAGGGCTAGCCTGTAGCTACTGTAAAGTTTACTCGGCAACTAGTCCCAGTGTTGACAACAAAAATGTTAAGGCCGTTTCAGTAAATCCCAAACTAAAGAAATGCACTGCTTATCTCACTGCACCTTGCTAATTACTTGTGATTAATCATTCGGAATTAGTCGCCTATTTTATTTGAACAGGACTCACAAAGAATGTCTTGATGAAAATGAATGCACATCACTACTTGGATCACAATACCAGAATTTTGAACTTCAATATAATACCAGAGAAATTACACAATTCTTGTTACCCATTTCGATACCACGGCAATTAATTCAAATGAATCAATTGTATTTTTTTATATTAACTATTACCATTAAAGCATCATTTCTTTGGTTTTAAGGAACAAAAAACTATTCAACAACTAAAACATTTAAAAACTAGTCAACTTTAGCGGAGCAAAGCAGACTTGGTAGGAGCAAGAAAAAAAATGATTTCATTGTGGTTAGTTAGTAGCATAGTTGAATACAATATTAAGCTCCCTCCTTGCTGCTAAAACATGACAGTTTGCCTCAAAGCATATGCTTGCACATAGCAGTTACCCGTGAGCATGACATGCTTATTTAAAGGCCTGAAGATATGCAATTTGTGGGAGACAACTTGTCAGCATTAGAGACTGAAAGGAGTAAAATGTTAGCTAACTCCTTAAATGTTTTTCTAGAGGTATCACCTCACTGCACTCCTGCTTTTATTTGTCAACTAGAGCGGGTTATTGAGATATGCTTGTAGAGTTGATGTTACACCTCGATTACACATTTTCTGTCCTTGTAAGGGTTTGACCTAATTTCATGATGTGTGCACTTATTCTCCAGTATAATTGATACTGCTGAAGTGTTAAAAATGGAGAACCGTTTGTTTTAATACATTTACCAAATTGGAATTAATGTATCGAACATCCTTACTCACTGCTACCTAGTACCAATAGATTGTTCTGCCTAAGCTCCTGGGTAGGGTGTTTTTTCTAGACCATTGGCTAACTGAAGTAATTTAAGTCCCCGAATTTGATTTTGTCATGTCCATATGAACTCTGTGGTTGTTCATGGGCATTGTTGTCATGATAAAGTCATGAAAATCTGTCACGGTTCCTATAGGGAGTCCTTTGGTCCTTAAATTGGGTATCAGACATTTTATTCAGGGTTAAGAGAGTTAGCCTTGCCTTGCTACGGCTTGGGGACTTGTGTTCAATCAAGGTATGACCTTGGTTAGTGCATTCCTTCTGCCATGTAGCAGTTCCATACTAGACTTACAGATCAGCGTGATTAGAACTAGAGCGGTGTCGGAAGTGCTTCAGAAGACCACTTAAAAACAAATTGAATGTCAAAACATTAGGGGGCAAACCTGGGTCAATCTGATTCTATTTCTACTGTCAGATTTCACATTTGCATGTCATGTTTTACTTATACTCAGCATTATTTATGTTAAACCTTTTGTCTGAAATCTAGCTCCATACTCTGGCCTCTGATCTTCCAGGCAACAAAAGAAGGGGGGGCGGGGTTACGAGTCTGATGAGGAGGAGTCTCTGCCCATGACGTATGACGAGAAGCGTCAGCTCAGCCTGGACATCAACCGGCTCCCAGGGGAGAAGCTAGGCCGGGTTGTACACATTATCCAGTCCCGAGAGCCCTCGCTGCGAGACTCCAACCCAGACGAGATCGAGATTGACTTTGAGACGCTCAAGCCCTCCACCCTACGTGAACTTGAGCGATATGTCAAATCCTGTTTACAGAAGAAACAGCGGAAACCCCAACGTAAGTACCAGATTTTGAAAATGTAATGCGTTAAACCTGCTGGAGCCTTAAAATACACTACCTTTCATTCAGCCTGCTATTAAAACGATTCATTAACTATCTTCTCTGATACTTGGAGAAGTTATGGAAAAACTAATGTGCAGTTTGGCTCCATATTTAACAAGTTAATTTGAAGTTTAATTCCAAGAATGAAATTGCTCTCCTGGGCTTTGAGTGGTCTGCCTTCTCTAGTCTCCCTGGTTGTCGGCTTTAGATGTTAGGCCATAGTCATAAGGCGCTAGGCCGTAGCTGTGAAGTAGCTAGCTAACTGTCACCACGGTGGTGGGGTTCCGGGCGGTAAGGCCATGGTGCTCACTGCGTGTAGCTGGGGACAAGGGAGCCTGATGCAAGGAGGACCTGCCTTGGGAAAAGAGAAAGTTAGAAAAGAGGCTACAGGATGTCGGCTACAAGCTAAATAGTAAACAACAGCAAGAAAACTCCCCAATAAAAACAAACCATACAAAAAAGGTAAGATTAGTGGAAGGGACAGTAGGAATAGCTATGATTAGTGGAAGGGACAGTAGGAATAGCTAAGGTTATTGGAAGAGAGGGAGCACGTGGACCCAGTCTTCTTGTTTGTTTTATCCCACTCATTCTTGGTTAAAGTTATTTGTCCTGTGGTCTGAAAAATTACTCATGTAATCTGTCTTCATGCTTAAAAATCTATGTATAGTTGCATTGGATCCACCTTCGGAGCTTTTCACATTTTGTTGTACTGTTGATTTGAAATTGATTTAGTAGTTGTTGTTTTTTTGGTGATAGTATTAGATGTAATTGTTGCTAAAGTATTTGCCTCATAGCTGAGCCCTAATTAGTTCAGGTGTCAAATTTAGGCAGGGCTGGGTTAAGTACTGAAAATCTGTAATTAAAATACTTTTACATAGTGTAATAAAAAGTAGCCCGAAATTGTTCTACTCCAAAAAAGTATCTGGTCAGAAAGTTATTGAGGTACTAGTCAGAAAAGTAATTTCTATATATTATAGTAGGAGATCAATAGTCACATGATCACCTGATTGAAATAGCTCCTTCAAAAACATTCTGAGGTTTGCCTACCTATTGGCAATGCAAAAGGCATTGCATTAATGCGCATGTCCATTGACATACAGCCTGTATCAAAAAAAATGTGTAACTTATTACCTTGGCAATAAGTGTTACATGTTTCAGCAGCACTTAACTTTTGCTTTTTTATTATTCAGTGTACGCATTGTGTATATATTGCCTGTGATTTCAGTTATCTAATGTTGAAAGTGTGGTTATGTACGTTGTTTACATCCAGTGTTTGAAAATCTCAATTCATAATTGTCATTGCAATATTTAATCAGAAAGTTGCATCAATATTTTTTCCACATTGTGCGGCCCAAATAGCTGCTTCTGAAATGTATGAGCAATGTTTGCATTGCCATTGTTCTCATGTCTATTTTTAAATTAGGTCTATAACACAACTAAATATGGAGAAAGTGAAGGGTTTCGAATATTTTCCAAAGGCACTGCATCCGGTATACATACTGTACTGTGTGTGTACGTACACATATATATTTATTTTGCTTTGATATGAAAACATTTCAAGGATATTGTGAAAAAAATCACAATTGCATACATTTCAATCACTTTTTTGAACACAACAGTTTTAAATTTTAAACATGGGCAACATTCTGTATGATCTTAGAAAGTACTTTAGCATTTGCAAGTCATGGAAATACATGTGGTATGTTATATGTTTGGCCACATCTCATGCCTGATTCTCTCTCTTTCCAGAGAAGGGAACTGGGTCCGGTACTGGTGCCTCCCGCCTCAGTGGCAGCAGTAGTTCTTCAGACTCTGGCAGCAGCAGCTCTAGTGGGTCCAGTTCTGATAGCAGCGACTCCGACTGAAATGTGCAGCCCAACATTTGATGGGAACCTTTTTTTCTTAAACTTTTTTTTTTTACAAACATTGAATGCAGTCATAGTTGTTTCCCCCGCTAAAACATTTTATATGAGAAAAAAATATATAATGTCAGAACATGTAAATCTTTTTTTTTAAAAGTAAATTCCTTAAAAAAAGGGAAAGTATAGATGACTTGACAGAGTTCTTTTTGTTTCCTCTGACGTTCAAAGGGATGTGTTAAAAATTGACCAAACTTTAAAGAATTTTGTAATCCTCTCGTGGATGTGTGCCAGATGGCTTTGCTTTTTTCAACATTATCAACATGCATTTCAAAGTGAAGAAATTGTTGCACAGTTTTGAAGATGGAGCAGAACCCTTCATCCTCCTAGCCACACCCCTGCAACACAAACAGCCATATGTCCAATTCAAATACTTTTACTGAAACATCATTGTAACATCTCATCCAGCGGTATTTTTCACGTTATAGGCCTATATGTGCATTTTGGCTTGTTTCCTGCAACCTTTTGACTTCCTACAAATCCTAAACCTCTGGATGTGCCTCTAAGTGGCACATTTCTGATTATTCAGAGCAATCTAGTTGGGTATCTTCAGCATCATATGAAGTCAGATTTATAAGAGAAATTGGGTTGATGCTATTCTTTCACTGCACTGTATGTTTACTGACATGGCGTCTTAATTTACAAACTGGCAGTATGTAATGTAGCAAAAAATGTCTGCTTGTTACTAACTGGTCTGAGAGGTTATCAATGAAAACATTACCCCTTTTGTATGACTTTGAGGCAGAAGAAAATACAATAAAATTATTCACAAGTTTTATTACTCATAACCACTAGCATAGTGACCTCTGCATATTTCCTGGCCTGCCTGCTGCCTGATCTACCATCTTCAAATGAATGTATATATGATACCCTGAAAGATTGCACTCCATCACATCAGTGACATTGTGTACATCACTGCTTTATATATGATGAAACATCCCAAACTGCACAAAACAGACCTATGTGTACATATTCGGTACACTGTGGAGTTGGAAAAGTCTTCACTTAGGAGTCGGGACATAAATTGCCTCCTGTTTGTGCTCTATTACAAACAGAGGCGTACTGTGTCCCTGATTTTCATTGTTTATTATGGGGGTTGTATTGTGTTGTTACTATGTACAATGAAAGCAGGACAATGTTGTGATCAATGAGTCTTCCTCTGATGTGTTGGACATTGGTTCTCAAACCTCTCCTCTTGGATCCCTAAACGTTTTTAACAGTTTGGTTGTAAACCTGAACTTGCTTTCCTGATTTGTCAAGGCCTTGATAATTAGTTGACAAGCTGATTCAGGTGTGCTAGCTCTGGAATAATTCCTGGATAGGTACATGGAACGGTTGGGGTCCCTGAGGAGAGGTATGAGGACCACTGAGGGTATTGATTTCTGAATGTAAGTTGCTATCGGGTCCCCTGTATTATCACTATATGTCACAGCTCTTTATTATGATTTTAAAAAATTCACTCTGTCAACTCATCTTATTTTTATCTCTGTGAACGGTTAATTATTCATTAGAGAATATCCCTCATGACATTTTGATTCCATTCCTGTAATGATGCATATGATTGTTTCATGAAATCTATCTGACCGTAGTGTCAATGTTTTGCCTGATGTAAATTTTTTAGGCATTTTTTAACTTTTTTTTTTTTTTTAAATAACATGAACATTGAAGCCACTTTGGATTTCTTTTACTGTTAATACGTATATACATTATAGATTTAGTCATATGCATTGTTATTTTAAGCTATGGTGGAAATAAAGATTTGTGTGGTTTTGTGGTAATGTCCCTCATATCGGGTTGCACTTAACTGCAAAACTCTCCAAATGATCGTGTATGCATTTCTTTGCCTATACCATTATTCTTCAATACATGCCCTATCAGGTTTTTTCTAAGAATTATTTCTTTTAGAGGCAAAAGACAAATTATATATATATATATATATATATATATATATATATATAATACATATATATATACAACTTTTAGTTCATTTCTAGTCCCTGGTCAAACTATAATAGTTCTTTTTTATATTTTCAAAAGCAAATGTTTACTTTTTATCCTTGATGTGCATGCAACTTTATTGAAACTTTCTAATCCCTTTTTTGAGCTGTTTAGTATCTTTCTGTAAATGTCAGTCATTACAACAAATCAAGGATTCTGTGTAAGTAGTTATAGGCTTGTTTATTGCAATATGGGCAGGTGGGATTTGGTGTGTGGGGACTGGAGGTAGAAGCTAACATTTGATGTTATCGCTAACCTGGAATCGGATTCATTCTATTTCTTTTTTCGTAAATAAATGACAAAAGACCCTAAAAAATTGTCCCCTATTTTTTTTTTTTGTTGACAAGTGACTTCCATTTGCCGTTTTCCAAATCACTGAGGAAGACCCATGCACTTCTGGTGGATGAGATCTGGAGATGTGGATGAATCGCCCAAATGCTGCTTCTCTACATAAACTGTCAGATTCTTTCCTGGAAACCTCTTGACAAGGATAAGAGGCTGCTGAAGAAACACCAGGAGGCCAAGCTTTATTGTCTATACTTCCAAGGAAATTAGGCTGAAGTATGACCATTGTACACATTTTAGTATGAATATACTGCCCATAGGAATAATTTCAGTTGTTTTAGTGCTTAGAGATCATTTAAACAAGATTGGAATATGCCAGCCATCAGCCAGCCAGAATGCAGAGTAGGTAGCTTCAAAGGACAACCTGCAGTTCACTGATATGCCAGTAGGTGGTGGCCATGTATTGATTATTGAAAAGGGGTTGCAGATTTGGTTACTTTTTGCTGCAACAAACCCCGCCTATTTCTGCAATTTGTTTTAAAATGTTATTTTAAACTGAACCCGGACCTTAACCACAGTAACTATAACCTTAAATTTAGACCATCAAGCAAAAGATGTCTTTAATTTTGACTGTGGCTGTAGAAGCTAGTAATGAGTGGCAGGGCAGATTTAGTTTGAGCTGTTTGCTTTGTGGAGTAATTATTTTTTATACATTCAGATAGTTGGAAACAAACATGGAGACAGGCAAGTTAAAAAGTAAGTATGAAGGGTGGACATTGGGACTGGACCCAATTTTTAGCAATGTAACTGACTTGAGGTGTTACCAAGTGTATATAGGCTCTGCAAACCTGACTCAGACACCAAGGTGACAACCACCTCTAATAAGTGGTTTAGGTGAGTCATTTATAAATAAATGATGGACCAATGTATTTGAGGTGAACTAAAAATTAAGGTTTCATTACTCTGAAAGCAGTCTATGGACAAGATAGGTCAGCATTCAAGTTTTGTTTTAGTTTAGTTTCCTGATACTGTCTTAAATTCCCAATTCCAATTCAAGTAACAGGACTGATATTTGTATTTATTGATCATATTGTGTAAATCATCCAAAAGTATCTAAAATGTATTGCAAAACACAAAGTCCATTATACTTGCTTTAAACGTGTGAAATTTGTAAAAATTATTACATTGGGACTAGGAGATGAGATTTACTGTTGGACCTGGTCCAAAGAATGTAATTAGGTGAACTGTCCTTTTAGAAGATACACTTAGTGACCATTTAATTAGGTACACCCCACTATAGTTCTGTGTTAGATCCATTTGTTTCCAGAGCATTCTGAATTCTTCAGGACATGGATTCCACAATTTGTGGGAAAGATTCTACAGAGATTTCGCTGGTCGCTGATGTAAACGGTATGGCCATTCATAGACCAGGGATTCTCAAACTTGTTCATGCATGACCCACAAAAACATATTCTCGGGTATGTTTATTATTAGTAAGTAAAGTCTGAGCAACTTATTTAATGAGATGGGTGGGCCTGCTTTTTGGAGCACAACAGCTGCATCCCGGGTTTGCTCGTCGACATGGCAACTCGGAAATCATCCTCCAAATTGAGACGTGATCAGTAGCCTATTTGTTTTTGATTATGTCAGTGTGGAAGATGTTGCCTCACATAAGTAGATATCGGAATCAGTAGGGCTACATCCATCGCTGCTTTGGATAGTCCTGGATATTCCTCGAACCTCTGCAACTGAAATCTGAAGTCTGGTTGCGGGAAACATTGCCTTTAAGGTCCGATCACTGGACAGCTCCATCTGGGCGTCCTCCAGGTCGGATGAGAAGTGATGAAAGGTTGTCGTTTTGTTTTCCTAGTGATGAGTTCAGTACTGTACATTACGTTTGTCGAATATACTCGGCAAATAAGCAAGATTTACCAACCATTTGAGGTCTGTCAGGTGGTCTCCGAGTTGTCAGGTGGTCTCCGAGTTGAGACCCAGACTCGATCAGGAAAATGTACACCTCATCACGCAGGTCCAACAGGCTGGTGAGAAATTTCCCCCGCGAAAGCCACCTGACCCCGGCGGAAAAAAAATTATGTTGATTTATCGACAAGACGAATGCTTGGTTTGCAAATGGATTTTCAATTTCACTGGGTTTAAACTTTCGTGTGCAAGAACGTCTGGGCAAAGAACGCATTAGGGATGATGCACGTCGCTAATGGGAAAGCAAGTGGATCCAAACTATGAATTCTTGACATTTTTGACGTTTGGGCGGCTTGTCGGGCCTTACCTTTGCGTTTCTCATTTCCTATAGGCTTATTTTCATTGGAAGTTGATTGCTTTTCCGAAGCAATGCTTTCATCAGCTGTTTAAGACTTATGTAATGTCTCCTCGTTTGTAGAGTTACGGATTAGCCACCGATACATGTTGTAGGCGATGTAGGCTATTTGCTAGCTAACTGTCTCGGTGGATGTTCTGTTAACCCGCGCAGCAGTTTCAACCAACCAGTTTTCGTTCTGTGACATCACGTAAATAAAAAAAAAAACTATTTTACATAAGTGGCCTATTCTAGTTGTATTCCCCCTTATATATAGTACAGCATTTTTCAGGTTTATTAAAAATAACACTTTTTAATTTAAATATATTTATTCTAGAAATAATCTCGAACCCCACTTTGAGAACCACTGTTTAGGCCAGGCAGAAACTGTCCATAATATTTTCTGTGCAATTATGGATTACTTACAGAATGTGCAGGGTACAGATGCACTCACTCTCTCTTACCCATACAATCACAAACCATGTAAATATTTATGGATATATGACGAATGATATGGATGCTGGGGTTTTAGTTACTCATATTATTCGCAGTTAGCTGTGTCATTTGGAGACAAGGGTTCAAGTCCGGCTCTCATATTAGCCAAGGTGTCACATGGAGGGTGGTGCAATTGGACAGCACTGTCCAGCGTCGGGAGTAATCAAATTGGCTTGGTTGCCTTGCACGTTCTAGCGACTCCGTTAGACGGCTTGGGCGCCTGTGAGCTTAATCTAGGTAGAGGTCTGGAGAGTGCATTACTTCTGGCATGTAAGGATTCCGGTGTAGACTTCCTGGTTATAGAGATACCCGTTTAATTGAAGGAACTCGCACATCGAAGTAGGGCGTATTGATTTTCTTTAAAAATATATTTTTGAAAAAATAAAATAAAAACAAACGCTTTTCTTACGGTAATACAACAAACTTGGAGTAATAGTACTTTACAGCAGAAGTTTTCCTTTGCATAACATCCATTCTCACACGTCGGAGTGCGTAACCAAAACCACCGGAACCCATATTCAACATCGCCGCCCACTCCACCGTGCGCGTTCACGCTTTCACAAACCTTGGAATTGCGCGGCGAGGAGTAGTGGGACTGCAAAACACCAAAAAACATACTAAAATTAGGAGGGAGAAGTCAAAGACAGAAAATAACATAAATATAAACGGCTTATTGGAGCATCTTAAAACGCAGATTGCCATTACAGTGGGTATTTGAGAAAGACGAGAACAACGTGATTTATTTTTCCTGGATGTGTTTCTATTGGAGTTAGTGAAATATATTTTCGATTGCATTGTGGTTTGGCTGAATGTTCAGTGGTTCGTAAGAAACTACGTTTGTTTTATCATATTGTTTTACATGTAAATGTGAGAGAATTGTTGCCAGAGAAACAAAGAAAAGCTTACACAGTGAAGCTCTGAACAACCAGAAACTCTGGATAGCTAAGCAAAATACAACGGTATGTCGCTCTGTGAGTCTCCAAACTGAATGTGTCTCAGCTGTTCAAAGTAGCTTATTTTTTAAGAGACAACAGGCACGCACGCATAGTAGGTTCAACATTAAATGTGATAGCCTTTAATACACAAGCTTAGAAGAATTTGTGGCATCCTTATTCCCAGTAGCCTGTCTATGATTTATCTGGATTATGACCTGAGTTCTAACACCGTTTGGAGGTTAAACCAACTTTGAGAATGAAGAAAAGGAAATGTTGTTCCCGGTAGTTCACATCGCGTCGTTTATTCAGAAGGAAATATACACATTACATCAAGTCTGATCATTTTATTTCGTCTATTTCTGGTCAGAAACTCACGTCACTTATTCAAAAGACTGAGCTGCACATAGGCTACTATTCTGACTGCTCCACTGGACATTACTTACTTAAAAAGAGCAAATTACTGAAACTTCATCGAAAACTGAGGAGGATCCTTGATTTTACTGTATTGTAAACTTTCTTGATTTCATGGGAAAACAATAGAAATAATCACATTTTCATTGAAATTTGGATTTCATCACCGGTGGAAGGATTACCTCCGTTTCGCGCTGGAAGCGGCAGAATTTCGCCCACGGAGGCGGCTGTCGAATTTGAGTGTGGAACGCTCCCCCCAAACCGACATGGAAGAGTGGAGGCAATGCGGGCGGTGGTTGATAGACTGCAAGGTTTTGCCCCCAAACCATCGGGTGGTCTGGCCTTCTGCGGCCGTGTTCGACTTGGCACAGGCGCTACGAGACGGAGTCCTTATGTGCCAGATGTTGCACAACCTCTCACCGGGGTCTGTGGACCTAAAGGAAATCAACTTCAGACCCCAGATGTCACAGGTATGTCAAGGGAGCACCTACTGTACCATTATTTCAGGGGAAATTGTTTTGGTATTCTACGCTTACCATTTCAGCACGTCACTGTCAGTGCCCTTACATTGGGCTTCATGGTTTTATTCAAACTGTCCTTCATGCAAGTGGTTTTGTAAACAGTTCTTTGCATGAAAACAAAGTGGTGTTCACATTCAATAATTGCGCAGCAATTCCACATCCCATAATACAACTGTGCAGGAGGAAGTGCTGTACAATTCTGCGCCAAGTTGCCAACGTGTACTTTCTTGTTCCCAATGGGTGTCACTGTTGAGCACTAGTGACAGTTCCAGGTGTTCTCCTCAACCCATAAAGGGCATAGTAACGCATTGCATAATGTTTGAGTAAATAATACACGTTTGGTTGTAAAATCAGTTATAGTTTTAAACATTGAATACTTGCATTTGAGGGCGAGATGTCAGTTCACTGAAAGACATACTAAGGCTTAAGTAGCACACAGCCTATGTAGACCTGCGGTAATACTAAAGAGGGCATAAATATAGATAAACTATTTGAGAGTTTTACCCTTTCTGTGATGGGTGCAACATGGAAGAGACTAGTTGGAGAATGTTGAGGCAAAACTTGGTTTGAAGTTGAGGGAAACTAAGGGCACATGGCTTTGTCAACACAGTGGGCAGAAAATCCAAACTCAAGTCTCTTTCGGATTGTAGCTTGCTCCCAAAGTGATGTTTAATCGGTGAACTAAGGGGTAAAATTGACCTAGGCATGTAAAGTGACTAACATAACATGGGTCATGTTCACTTCCAATGTGTCATTGTGTGGTTTTACTCCACATTGTCATCACAGCTCACCCCGGGTCACAATTCCAAAATGAGAGTGCTTGACCACAGCCACCTGAGATTTACGGTGGCACATTGCAAGGAAAGTGGGTTGTGGCATAGCTCTATTGTGACTGATTTATCTTATTGTCCTAAAAAGGATTACTGAACCCCAGGCATTTGGTAAGGTCCATATATTGGCCACCAGAAATGGATGATGGGTTCAATTCATTCATTGATGTAAATGGGGTTGAATGGGATTATACTTGTTTAAATGATGGTTTCTGGCCTTTTGGCCTCATTGTGTCCTCAAGACACCTTATGCAGGTAGAAAGGTGCTATATAAACTGTTTATGATGACTATTGGCTAGAGATTAAACATTTTTGACCATCCTGTGTGCCTTCTCTGACATGTGTGTTTCATACTGGAGTACAAATGCTTTTTGAAACAACTCAGTTACTTTCTAATACATTTAAACAACCATTTAAATACACTGCATTATATATTATTTCTAATAAAACATGTAAAAATACTACTTAAAAACATTATTTTCATTAACTTGATAAAAGCCGCTCCACAGCTGCGAAGGATTCTGGGACATGTAGGAGACACGCTAATCAATGATGGCTGTGTGTGACCTGACAATTCTGTAGTGGACATCAGTGCATGGGCTCAGGAACACTAAGAAAACCATTGTCTGTGAACACAGTACGTCGCTGCATCCATAAATGCTAGTTAAAACTCTACCATGCAAAAAAGAAACCATGTAAACAAGATACAGAAATGCTGCCACCTTCTCTGGGCCTGAGCTCATTTAAGCTGGACTGACACTGTTTGAAATTATTTTGGGGAATCCTGGGCACCACATCCTCCGGACTAAATAGGAGAAGGACCATTCGACTTGTTATCTGTGCACAGTTCAAAAGCCAGCATCTGTGATGGTTGGGGTGCATTAGTGCACATGGCATGGGTGACTTGCACTTGTGTGAAGGCACCATTAATGCTGAACAATATATACAGGTTTTGGAGCAACATATGCTGCCATCCAGACATGTCTTTTCCAGGGAAGGCCTTGCTTATTTCAGCAAGACAATGCCAAACCACATTCTGCATGTATTACAACAGCGTGGCTCTGCAGTAAAAGAGTCCAGCTGCTAAACTGGCCTGCCTGCAGTCCAGACATTGAAAACATTTGGCGCATTATGAAATGAAAAATACAGCAAAGGAGACCCTGGACTGTTGAGCAGCTGAAATCCTATATCAAGCATGAATGGGAATACATTTCACTTTCAAAACTACAGCAATTGGTCTCCTCCGTTCCCAAACGCTTACAGAGTATTGTTAAAAGAAGAGGTGATGCAACACAGTGTTAAACATGCCCCTGTCCCAACTTTTTTGAAATGTGTTGCTGGCATCAAATTCAAAATGGGCGTGTGTTTTTCCAAGAACAATAACATTTCTCAGTTTCAACATTTGAGATGTTGTCTTTCTTCTATTTTCAATTAAATATAGGGATAAATGATTTGCGCCTCATTGCATTCTGTTTTTATTTGCATTTTACGGAGTGTCCCAACTTTTTACAACAGGGTTGTAGTTTTCCATTGAACCTGTTAGTGGTGAGATGTTTAGTCAGTCCTTGGATGCATGTCAGATCCTTGCATGTAATCTGTTGCATCCTGTAAGGAGGTTAGGATGTCAGCCATTTGTGTGAACATACTTCTTGTGGATGGATAGCCTTGAGACAGGCAGTGTTTCAGGCTTTTTTTATCTGCGTTGAGAGCTAAGCAAATTATTGACAGTTAAGACTTCCACCTTTTTACTGTGGCTGGTTACAGGCGATTGTCCCCTTCAAGAGATGAAAATGAATGAAACTCGGGAAAGGACATTGTTGGTATAATCTGCTGATTTGATCGCCATCTTGAATGGTGCCCTGTGTATGAGCAAAGTGTGTTTAATCATCTGTGAAATGAACGTCATCAAGGTCATGGAACTTGTAGGTTACAGGCCTTCTTCAGCAGTATCCTCTTCTTCAAAATTAGCAAAGGCAGCAACCATGTTATTTTCCCAGCAAACAGAGTGCTGAATTTTGTTGAGATTGTCTGGTGATTTAAGGGTTGGTTTACATCCTATTACATTTTCAGAGACATATGAAAGACTAGACACGCTAGTTTATTTTATTGTGTAAACTTTCAGATATCAATAACTTGAGACGCCACCTTCCGAGGTAGCATGCGCCACATTTTCTATAGAGCCACCCAGAGTTTTTGTTAAGACAGTTGTGTCGGAACTGTTTTAAGTTTCTGTGCAGTGCACATGCATATCGCTCAGTATGACAGCCTTTACACCACTTACATGCCAGAACAAAACTGAAGAGTCTGAACCGTTTGATTTCATTTTGTGAATGGACTAGAGAGTTTCACAGAATTTGCTGAAAACCGATGAGAGTAGTACCATTTTACCTGCTCATCCATCATCACTTTGCCAAAATGATGGTGGGGTGATTGCCTCTTTAAAGTCTCTCTAATAATTAATTGAATGAACATTTGCTAATAATATATTTTCATGTAGTTGCATGGCAACATGTGTGTTCTTCTACATATTTAGTGCAGATTATTTGTGGGTAGTTGAAATGTTTTTTAGTGGAAATGTGTGGTAAGGGTTTCAGATAGTCTTCCAGGAAAGTATTTGGGAATGTATTATTAGTTCTTCAAATAACCATTTAAATACTGAAAAGCAATTGTTTGCAATTGATTTTGAAAATACTCCAATACGCAGACAAAAGTTTTATTTAAATCGCAGATCTTTAAATACAATTTAACTCTGGTCCGTTGTTTGTGTTGTAGCGTACAGTAGTCTGAGGTATGTTTTGGTAGTTAGTGCCTTTCATGATTAAGGGCTCGGCACACTTCCATCCACCCACCAATCCGATGCCACAGCTCAACTGCGACGATGCAGTTGGTGGGAAGGGAACTCTGTGACAAATTGGGTTAAACAAAATACTGGCAGCAGAACAGGGGGTTTTGATTAATGACATGGTAAAGGTCAGTGTGTGTGCTCTAATGCAAAGGACACACTAATTTATTGCCTCTCTGCCAAATGAAAGGGAGGTGACACAGGGCCATTACATTTTTGGCTCTTGACGAAAGACGTGTCTCTCAACCACCCTAAGTGGTACCTTATTCTGTCTTAGAAACCATGACTGTTATAAGTCATCTTTGATGAATGTGTACTAGTAAAGACCTTTTATTATGTTGGTGAAAATATAGAGGGGAAATGATGGCTAGGGGTGGCACCAGTAGTGTTCCAGGTTCTTATGACCTCAGAAGATAACGTGGCTTTATTTTCATACTGTTAACGAATGCTGATCTTGTACTTTACCCATTCAGTGAAAATAATCTGTCTGCTCTTGTGCTCTCATGATTCATGTGCCAGTTTAGCGCAAGGAATACCAATGATTGTTTTTCCTTAGCCTTTGTTTTAAACTCAACAGATGAGGTTACCCTCTTAGAAGACTTGTTGTGTTAAGACAGGCCTAGTAAACACCCAGGGCTGGTTTCACAGACACAGATAAAGCCTAGTACAAAAATAAAATCCAGCAAAATGGAGAATTTCGATTGATCTAGATTTTTCAGTACAAGACATTATCAGTGTCTGTGAAACCGGCCCTTAAGTATGGGATGTAACATACCAAATTTGTATTGTGTGTTTTGGTTGTGAAGCCGAGATCATGGCTAAGGGTTGTGTATCCTGAATACCTTGCTGATACCTGTGTATGTTGTTCTGCCAATGTTTTCTCTGTTTTCCATTGGTAGTGAGGTAGCTTTGAATGTCTTTGGGATTACTTGTATGGGTGTGTGTGTTGTACCTGTTTAGACTGCGTTACCGCTGGCTTAGCCCAGGGGAGGTGTCTGCTCTCTTCTCAGAGCAGTGAGGGTGTTGCTTGATCCTCCAGTGCTTTTAAGAACACATTGAGACTGCCACTTCCAGACACACAAATGTAGCTTATTCTTCTCATTTTATTTACAACAACAGCTGTGGATGATATGAACATGTTTATCCACCATTCTTTGTCCAGTGTATGGTCCAATATTTTACATATGTTCCTCTTTTTTTATCTACCAGTGTTTACACTTTATTATTTTGTGGTAGATACAGGAAATGTAGATATTGTTTTGCTATGCAGGACTGTCATTATTTTATGTCTTCTTGATAACATACTCATAGGTGTTTCCTCCAAGCTTCATCTGCGTCTGCGTCTTTGAAAATCCCTGCTTTGGAAATGTTCCAATGGCTGGGATCAAAGATAAGGACGTGAGCTGGAACATGACATGGAGAATTTCAGCCCACCTACCTATTCCAGCCTCTCTGCAGCTCTCCCGTCTGCTTCCCTTGTAACCACTGTGGTGTGGGGGATGGTGGTTAGCCCTCCCTGTTCCCTTTGGGGTAATTTAATCTGTGTGTTTGGTCTACTGTTGCCCCTGTGACCCCTCGGCAACCGGATGCAGGTAATACCACTAATGGTGCTCGTTATGAACACTTCCTGGGTTGCACAGCTGTGACTTCAACAATGAAAGTTAATGGGATTGAAAGAGGCAATAGAGGTAGGCTTATTCTGAGGTTATGACTTTCTATTCTTGATCAATAAACAACTCGGGGCAAACTTTTAGTGTTTCTGTGCTAGACCAGCCTAAACCCCATGGAGCAAGCAGTGTTTTGGTTGACTATTTTTTGGTTGTTGGCTCGTAGTTTAACTTGTAGTTTGACAGTTAACACCTCATGCACAACACGTATGACCATAGTGCGCAAAAATGGTTCCTGAGCTTGAGGCAGAACTGCCCTGAAATCATTAATAGTTCTGTTGCCGAAAACAAATCAAAAGCTTTGTTGCTGACATGAATTTCAAATACATTTCAGAACACAATTCACTGCATGGTCAAATTTGTGAGTTTTAGGTTTAATATAAAAGGGTTTGTGAGTACATAGCTTAGTTCAAATTAAAGTTCATGAAAATGGTTTCGATGACTCCAGCAAAAGCAGGAGTCATCTGGCAGAATCTAGATCAGCAACACAACTAGGTTGAGTTTGGACTGGAACAAATAGCCCTGAGTTTCCTAGGGCTCAGGAAATTGTGTAGTGAGGTGTAGAGCAGGAGAGAGGTGAAGTAGAGAGAGCCTACCCAAGATCCAACAGGAAACCATGTAAGACTGAAAAATTACAGTATACAGACTGACCCTGCCCCTGGCACGTAGACTCTTGCTGAGGATTGAGATAAGGCTGGGTCGAGGGACACTTTGCTTGTGCGAAGATTACCCTGGACAGGGCCAACAGGATCCAGTAGGAAAAAGCCACATCCACTTTGCCATGCCCTCGAAATACCAAACGAACATCAACAGCCACTAACTACCTTGAGACAAGGCTGAGTATTACCTGGTTCATAGAATCTAAGGCCAGAACTTGTCCACAAAAAAACTCTGGATTTTCAGTCTCATATACAATATGGTGATCAGTGGATCATAGGTAGCCTAATGACAGAAGTACAATGACGAACACAGGTCTTTGGTCTGAGGCAATGTTTGGCTTTTGTTGTACAGGCTTTGTTAATGCCACTTTTAATGCAGTTGCTACACATCCAGAGGATAGGGAGAAATTAATTATAGGAGGGCAAAGAACCGGAAGTAGCTCCTTCAGTAGTGTGCTTGGAATAGGGTCCAGTAGACAGCTGGTAGTTTTCTTCATTCTTTGCACATTCTTGGAGCACTGATGTGCTGGTAGTCTGAAACATGAGCTCACTGGAAATGTGGGGAACTCCACAGAACAGAGCAGGCCTGTCAAAGTGACGAGGAGGTTGGGAAAAATACAGGTGATGTCATCTAAAGCCTCCATACTGTTTAAGTTAATAAGGAGCATGTTATTCTCAAAAATATATATTTTTTCCATATTGTTAGCGAATACACCCGACCAACCCCAAGGCTACAACAAGACTGGACATGGAAAATGCTGATTGACTGTGTGTCTGGAATGAACTGTTATCACTTGACATGACATGCTTCTAAACCAGAGAGACAGAAAGAGATCTGAGGCAAACAGAAGCGTACGGGGAGCGTTTTGTTTTCAAAGAGGCTCCATCTGCAACGAGCTGGTTGTTGGTGATTAACATGGACATGTTAGGGAATCAAGCCTGACTTTGTTTTAAGAATACATTCTGTCAGGCACCACAGAAGGAGAGGGACAAAGAGAGGGAGACAACGGTACAGAGCCGTGTGTGTGGCAGGAAAAAACAGATGGCTACAGCTCCTCAATGCAAGTTTGTCTCAGACCAAGCTTTCCGGCTAAAAGTTGTACTTTTAAAAGTTGTACTCTCTCAAAATACTTTTCTGATAACATGTTTGTACTGACTGACAAAATCACATTGCGGTTCTAAACATTGCTAGAAATGCAATGCCCTTACTTAATGTTGATTGGTTGTTGGTACTGTATTGTTGCATCAAGGATCTTGGTTTTTGTTGTGTTTGCGGATTGATTCTGGCTTTGTCCTGCAGTGGTGGCGAAGTCTGATAAGCATCTGGATAGCACTGCATGGAAAGGCATAACAGTTCCTTATCTCATACTAAACGCTTCTCTTCTCCATTCCACTACATCAGCCCTTTGCTTTGTTGGGGGAGAGATTTTCTGTCTCCATGCCCAACCAAATATAATATTGTTCACTCTAAGGCTGTACTGCTCTCTGGTAAATTAGTATAGCCTCTATAGACATGTATCTGTGTTGGAGGTCCCATGGATTTTTCAGTCTTACCATAACATTGTCACAAAAGCGGCCAATATCCCATTACTGACCTGTATTGATCATATCACATAATTGGCTGTGGAATAGGAAGGGCCCAAAGGTAGGGTTACCACATTAGACACAATCCCGTAAAAGGCCAGTTGGTATTGATCTGCTGCACGGCTGACTTTCTTGTTAATCATGCAAACAAAGCGGAACAGAGTGTTGTGCACACCACAGAGCAGAAAGAAGGGATCATTTTTATTCCCTCCATCTTAAGCCTATTTGTATGCTTACAACCCATCAATGGATTTCTGGTTATCCTTCTTGAAATGATCCAAATAAACAATTTCCCTTTTCATTATTATCCAAGCATGCTGTAGAACTATCCTTTATTTTACTAGCCTCCTACCTGTCCATATTATATTAAATATATATTTATATATATATACAGTACAAGTCAAAAGTGTGGACTCTTACCCATTCACTTGATAAATATACTGTATATATTTTTTAAATGAAATTTCATTCAGTGAATGGCTGTTTTATATAATACTTGTATAAAACTAAGTGGCTGTATATTCGACTACATTGTAAAGGTCTACCGGTGTCAGTTGTCCCTCACTAATGACGATTATGGAAATATCTCCTGATTTCCTGTCTATTCCATGTCTGTTTTTGCATCTTTGTGACACCTAGGCAAATTATCAAAAGGCAATGTTCCAGGATCAGAACAGGCAGATGCAAAACATCCTTTTGAGTGGTGAAGAGCAAACACTAGCCCTGCTAGCTCTCTGGAGGCTACAGGAAGCCTGCTGCTGGAGACACTTTGAATGAAACGATCCTACCATTTGACTGTTTTAAAATAGCTGACAAGCTACTAGACATCTTGAAATGATTAGTGACGCATGGCTGTTACTAGGGAGGACTTGGACAATAGACCAAGGTGTGGATAAAGACTTTTGTCTGAGTTTTGTGTACATTCATATCTCCAGAGGGCCATTCCAATCCTCTTTTATTGATGTTGTAAACTATCAAGATTATTGTCAATTATATTGGATAGCAATCTCACTTTAATTGGAGTTTGCTCGCTGTTCATCAAGTTGCCTCACTCTACGTGGACTCATAACTGAACAGTGAGAATTGGAAGGAATCCTTTTGGTCTGGCAGTGTTGACTAAAGCTGAGCTTTCTGTTACAAAGACAGGTTGTTAGGTCCATCCTTGATTGATGGTATCTGTAAAACCAATTTCTCAGTAGTGGGCCCGAGCAATCATAACAGCAGGTAAAGCTTGTGCTATCCAATTCTCATACATTTTTTTTATGGGAAGAGAAAGTTAAATCTGACTTGTGTTTGGCATTAGCATAATGAAAGCAATGGAGTGTGAAGGGAGGAGAACTAAACAATTTAGAATGAATCCTGGAAGCACCTGCTTCGGAAAACAATAGCAGAAAAACCATAAGGGAGAGAAGAGTGTTGGAGAGAGTTTGATTGAGAGGAAGCTTTTAGTGGCTTTCTCTTGTGAAATCGAGCATGTCCCTCCAGCTGACGTTCAGCGCTCATCTGGCCCTCTTCGAGCACTTACCCTCCATTAGTAGACAAAGATATATTTTTAACTACACCAACCCTGTTCCACAACTTAGTTTGACCAACACCATGGTGTCCTCATGGGACAACAAGTTCTAGTCAAACCACAGATGCTGTATTGAATGCAGAGATTTCCTATGACTTTGAACAGCCTTGGCACTTAAAAACACAGGTTTACTTTGAAATTTTACCAATGTACATTAATTGTATAATGCAACCATTAGCAATGGTTTTGATTTCTACTGATCTGTATTTCAGATGTTGAAAATACCATCTTGTTAACTGACATCGCTATACTTTTTTCTTTTGAAAGCTGTAGCCAAGTCTGTTTTGGTTGTTTGCTTTGTCTTGTCAGTTATACTGATCACTGCCCTTCTCTGTGGTGTTTTCGTATGGAATTTTTCCTCAGTTTCTATTTTTTCCCTTTCTTTCACTGAAGAGGTCCTTTGCTTCCCACTTCCTGCTCAGCATGAGTACTGAAGGAGAGTTGTGTAATCCCCCACCCCCCCAAGCTTTTCTGCGCTGAGCCAGACAACAAGAAACATCTGGACGGTGAACAGAGAGTTCAAAACACACCCATCCCCACCTTCAAGGAGCTCAACAATGCACTGTTAAACTATGCACTGCTTGGAATCTGGACACCCCTGTCCATCCAGCCAAACCCTTTCTAAACAGCATTATTAGCATGACTAGTTTGGTTCAAATGTGTGGGTGAGAGAGAGGCACTGTTTGGTCAGTGTTTGCTGCTTGTGAATAAAGTGCTGATATGTACAAAGTTGCTTTTCTCTGTGTGTTCAGCCGGCTATTATTTTGTTCTGAGATCTGCATCAGGGAGAATATATTATTGTTGACTCTGGCTCTCTGAACAGATTGTTTTTTGGCAGGCACGCAACCAGGCTTTTGGATTGTAGGCTCATATCCCTTTCAGATAGGATTTGCAGTGTTTTTCCTGAAAAAGAATTGGCCAGTGTTCATTGGTCCTTTTTTATACAGACACATTTTTTTTCCCATTCTTGACTGCATTCACATTTTCTATAGCCAGTGCTGTAGACAGGGATTCTGAGAGGTGGGAGGGGTTTACCACACCCATAATTTATTATAACTAAACCAGCTTATCCGCAATGCCCATTTGTGCAAGTATTTCAAATGAGTGTTTCCAAAAGCTTTGTGTTCACCATTGTACCTAGCTAGCCATCTATGTTTTTTTTTTTTGGAAGGAAGCATGGTGACTAATGAACATTATTGTCATTGAGTTGTCCCAGGCCTATAACTACATGCATGCATTACACAGTTTGGTGCTGATCATTAACCTCCTTGAACAAGCTGGCTATGCAAGCCTGAGTTTTGATGGTGCATAGTCTGTTAATATAGCTAACTTTTAACCTGACTTAGTTTTTGGCATGCGGCTCAGCTAGCTAGCTATACAATGTGAAGCATGAGCTTTGAAGCAAAGCATGTTTTTGGAGGCAAGCATGAGGAATATTTTTGAATGCCTCCGCAAAATGGGTTTTTTGGTTCACCAAAAGAGCTTTATGCATCAGGACCTCGAAGTCACAGGCCGTGTAGACTGTTCCTGATCAGTCCCAGGTAGCAGTTAGTGACTGGGCACATATCATCATGTCCAGTGCCTCTGAGACATTTAACCAACCACCGATGCATTGCAAGGCCCATAGCAGTAGAAGGATCGCTTTTGGTTGTTGGTATCTATAGTGAGAACCAGCACCAACGTTAGAACAATGTGAAACTGAGAGTGCAGTCGAGAACAGTGCTTGTGTTTTTACAAGATGTTTCCTACAGAGTGTTCACTCAGTCGTGCCTTCTTCCAACCGTGCTGAAACTATTTGCCTACTTTTTGTGCTTAGCTCTCACTGAAGGTGGTTTTCTGAGGGCAGGTGCTTGTACAGAAACCGTTGAAAATGTATTTTTTTCAAAGTGCAGTTGAGTGTGCAGCAACTGAGTTTTCCGCCCAGGAGTTATACTAACAATGATTGAACTTTTCTGTTATCTGCATGGAAGTGGTCTTCAGGGATGCCATAAGACTCTGTTCACTTCTGGCCATTGTATTGAGAGAACAAAGCCTTTTTAGTTGCTGCATTTCAATCGGCCTCAGGAAAGCAGAATGAAACAGAAGAGTCCCTCTTGTCCCTCTTGAATTTTCTCCCATCATCATACTCTGTGATAAATTGGGCAGTATCCAATCTTTTTCCCCCAGAAAGATTTTCTTCTTAGGATGATTTATTTCCTCTACTCAGGATTCTCCTGTCCTCCAAGTTACTGTAATCTTTTTTTCTCATTGTAGGACACAACTCTGTTTTAGCTCGCTGGTTTTAGAATTTTAAACCTCATGTTGTCTGATGTTGGTGATTTTCCCTGTAAGCCTTTATATTTGTAGACAGATCACTACTGCATTGACCATTCAGGGATAAACGTTTAATGATGGGCATCTTTAAATGAACACTAATTATTTTACAAGATCAAACCAATGTATGTGTAAAAGTGGTGGTTAACCACTGGTGAAGTATGTTCATCTTTTCTAAGTGCAGCCTCCACCCTTGCAACTCTAAGGGAGAATGCTTCCTTCAGCCTCCATGCCGGCCCCTTTGAGAGAGGTTCCTTCCCTCCAGCCTCCAACCTAACACGTTTTGCCCTGCACAACTGCTCTTTTAGCCCACAGTCCTGTGCCCCGCCTCCTCTTCAGTTTCGGGTGACCTTGAGTGTGGCGTACACTTGGGGAATCTGGGATAGTGTTTGCCCTGGCCGCCACCTCCAGACGGCCTTCTGAGATGATGAACTGCTGCTCTGGACACATTAATCTTCCCTCCATACACTTCATCTCTCTCTCAGATTTTACCCAGACTCTCAAAAGCACAAAAATACACAGAGATAGACAAGATGGAGGGAGAGGTGAATGAGGAAGGAATGAAAAAGCATGAGGGAGATGGTATTACTTGGAACGGATATTGTGAAATGAAAAACATGGAAGGGGTTGCGGGAGAGTGAATGGAGTGCCGAAAGAAAATTTGAGCTTTGCACACATTCTGTGCATATTGCATGACGGGTTCGTGTGAGGTAGAAATAGGGAGAAGATACAAGAGGTGGGGAATGTTTTAAAGGTTTATGTCATGTAGTATTGAGGAGATACAAGAGGAAGGGAGAAGAAAGACTAAGATAATTGCAGTTTTGCATCGTAATGGCAGTTTTGGCTCTTCCCACATTCTCGGACGTATGAGCTGTTGACACTGTCTCATGCTAATGTTGCATTTATTTGCAATAGGGCATAATATGGATTGTGTGGCTGTCGTTGGATGTTTCATATCTTTCTGTAAATGTCAAACACATTACTACATTTTATACACAAAATGAGCCATGCTTTGACCCAAATTCATGGTCAATCCGGGCTGATAATGGCATGGTCAAAGCAACTTGCGCTGCTGATAAATTCTCTCAGCTGGAATGACATTTGTCTGGGCCTTGTATTTGCAGCTGCCTATTCAAAGTCCCAAGCATCCTTTACTGTAGATTTAATTACCAAATCCCAGCTTAGTGCCTTAACCCATGTTAAACCAGGTTCTAACTAACAATAGCCTAATTCATTTTAGTGAAAATAAAAACCATGTGTTGTGATTCCCTGTGTAGGTTGTAGTGTTGTAGTATTTCCTCTCTGGGTCGGTCCACACTCTGTATACTAAATACAAACCGTGAATTGTACAAAGCATCAAGAAGCCTTGTCAAGGAGTCCTCTGTAGCGTGGTCTCATTCACGTGTGTAACGGCGCAAGTAACACATGTTCCAAATTATGTCTGTATGCGTGTATGGGGGTTTCTGTTGGGTGAGAAATACAATATATAGTTCTGCTTGTGTGAATGTATTAGGTATGTAATTGTGCGTGTTTGTGTGTTCATGTGATCAGGATGTCTTTACATGACGGCTGGCTTTCCCGGGCAGGCGTTCAGAGATAGGTTGGGATTGTCCCCCCGAATCTCGGTGACGACCACAGGAATTAATGTCGGGGGGCAGAGGAAACGCCCCTTCCCTTTTAAAAGAGCTCCACCAAACATGACAGCCAGATGTTAGAGGCCTCCAGCCCCTTGCACCCCTGCTGACACCCCTGTCTTCTCCGCTTCCTCGAAGATAAATTAGAAAGGGACGGGTTGGCATTGTTTGACAGTCTGAAACAGAGGGGAGCACCTTAGCGGATCTGAAGCCACTCCTTAACTGAGGCCCCAGGACAGTCTGGTCTTAGGTTGTTATTTACCAGGATGTGGATCCTTCGTACTACATGTGGAGCAGAGGGCTCCCCCCCAACTGCCCCCTGCCTGGTCAAGCATAAACCATGCGAGTGGACACAGACCCCCATCCCATCCCCTGGTCGGGCATATACTCAGCCAGCTATTACTCCAGTACACCAGTAGCATACTAAGGGCTGTATTTTGGACTGGCTTTTTGGGGAGCTACTGTGTTATGCACATTATGACAATTTCCATGTTTTTTTTTCCTGTTGCGTATGGACTGCCCCTTTACCTGCCCTATATCAGTTCTTGCGTGGTGAAATGCGAGGAGTGGAAGTATTTGATGTGCGGCCTTAAACGTCCCGGCGGTAATGTTTTGAAATAGTTTATGACATGATTTGGACAACGCAGTCTATATTCAGCTGTGACGCACTTGGCTCATATATGCACATGGAACAAGACTAATGTGATTTTGGTGCCTGTAAACTGTCTATTTAAATACATGCTGTACGTATGTATGTATATATTTTTTTTCAAGTTTGTTTTATTAATTGAAACACCAAGCATTGCCTCGCTTCAACTCAATGAATGTAGTTTTCGTCCAAAGTAATCACCAAATAGCCTTGTTAAGTGTTGATGAAAGGTTTGGCTGGTGAGATATGTAGCTTGGAAATAGATCTTAATCACCACATATTAATATGCGGACATACCTTTTTTATCCGGGCTGTATTATCATCGGCCTACTGGTCTTGATATTAAACCTAAACTTGGTCATTTACCGTTGTTGACATCGAGGCTACCCTGCCAACCCAGAACATTATTGCATATTTGGGAGCAGTATATCAATGAGTGGTTAGAAAACCCTCGGTAGTCTGAGTTTGTTTCAAAACGATATGTCATTGGAGAGCTCTGTTTTACAGGCCTTATCAATTAAGAATGAAATCTTGCTTATTGGCAACATTTGGCATGGTCGTTTTAATGTATGAATAAATTGCCACTGATGAAGGGACTAATTTACAAATTCTGTAAATTGCATTGGCTCAACTGTCAATTATCAGATGGCTTGGTCCCTTAATCCATGCAAATAATTTGTAGGGTGTATATTGTCGTATTGAAGCAGTACTACAATTAATTAGAACAATGTGGACTGGAAATAGGTTCAAATTAATATATTTAACAAATATATTTTCTTCCTGTGGGCTATTTCACAGAAGTAGTGGACTAAAATTGCATTTGATTGATTCCATGGCAATAGCCTACATGACACACTGTGAATAAACAACATGAAGTGACCACATTATTTTGGCATGAAGCTTGTTCTGATTGCCCAGTGAAAGGTCAAGCCTTGACATACCTAAAATGTATTAATTTCTCAAAACCAGACCTTTCACGCCAATGGCAGCTTTGCACCCATCATTTCTGGTTGTGAAAATAGCTGAACAAATTCTGATACACAGACCCAAGATTTCTCTTTTGCCCTGTCTTTATTTGTATCAGTAGCTTGTGTTTCAAGGTTGCTGAGAAGGAGATGGACAGCAGAACAGCGGATATCTGGCCTGCTTCTCTCCACCCAGGTTCCCAGAACAGTGAGGAATAAACACACAGGAGTGAAATGTGGGAAATCACATTCCACACAGCTCCTGTAACCTTGAAAAACCTTTACCTAATTAAAACAAAGTCCAGGGGGCTCCAGGAGAGAAAAAGTGCATCTTAGAAAACCCTAGAGCTGAATAAAATTGGCTGAATACAATACAAACTGAAACATTTTCATTTTCTCATGTGCCTTACGCCGGCTTCTCATCGCTTTAGGATAAACGATATGGTGGGAATGAGAAAAAAAAAAACATTATTCAACAACACGGTTTATGGGAACCTTGAATATCCTCCCAATCCCTGTCCCCCTCAACCTCACTCCTCAACCTAAACCCTCATGTTTGTACTTTGACATTAAAATGTTTAATGACCTTTTCTTTTAGACGACACCACGCTGACAACTATGTTTTCTTAATTTTTGCTGGTAACATAAACGCTGAAACTTCATTGCCTTTTAGCATACCCCCGTGAGAAGCGCTCTTTTTCAACACTCCCGGAGTTGTTACATTTGGGCAGATAGAGATGCATCCTGAATGCTTGTGTTGTGTTCCGGGGTAAGAGTGACTGGGAGATTGGGAAGTTGACTCTCCAACATGACTTTGCTCTCTGCTCCTGCCTCAACCTCATTAATGTTTCAACACGCGGACATTATTAGGCCTGCTAGCTGGTGTAAGAAACAACAGTCCCTACTCCCCTCCGGACGGTGAACATGGATAACATTTTGTGCGTATATATCTTCAACATTACCGGGTTGCGGTCCTCTTCAGTGATGAATTGTTCCTGTTACAGCATGACTGTTACACCACCCCTGAGAGAATGCAGGAAGCAGCTTTACGGATCGCTGCACATACCCCAGATAAAGACCAGTTAAAACCAGGCCACAGCAGAGCACATCCGTGGGCGGGGACCAAAAGGAAGGAGTATTTTAGCCGAACCAAATTACATAATGGATTTTACACTACCTGCAGGTTTTCAGAAGGAAAATAACAGTCAGTTTGGGATTGATGTAAAGTTTGCTGATGAAGTCATAGGTCGACGGACGATGCCTTGCAGATGCTCTGAAATACCTTAAACACGACTAACTTGGCTACATCATTCACCCAAGTAATAATTACCTACTATCCCCGGACTGAAGAACTTGTTTTAGCAGCAACAAACTGCGTTCATCCTGCCCATTAGACTAGGCCCATCCTTTGTGTGGTGAATCTGCTTCTTCATTTGGTGAATATTAACGCCATCTGTTAGTGTTTGCCTCATCCAAACGCGTCTGTGTCTTTTGTTTTGCCACTCATTACAGAGCATGCAAAGCAGCACAGCAACTTATTAGATTAGGGTCGTAAGTGGACAGACCAACGGGGCGAGCAGCGCACAGTGAAACCAGGCAGCTCCTTCCTGACTCTACAATCAGGCAGGAGGATACAATCAGTCAGGAGGAAGGTCCAATCATCAAGGTCATACACTTGCAGACTTGTTCCTTGTTCTTAAAAAATATTGTGCTGGGGACAATTGCTTGTTAGCTACACCTTTATTGGAGCGTTATGTATTTAGTGTCAGTAAATATAACATATAGTTCCCCTTTATTGAGACTGGTATAATTTCAGATAAGAGGATGCAGTTTCTCTATTTGCTATACCAGTCATCTGTTTCTCAGTTCCCTTTGTCAAGCATATCAGTGAAAACAAATACAACCATGTCTGCTGAAGCCCTACAAGTGGGTAGCTGCTGGGAGCCCCACCACCTGTGCTATAAATCCCCAGAGTACACTTGTTTTCACTGATTTTACCACCATTCACGTGCATATATCTCCCTTGTTTTCTCGCTAGTATTTTTTGCTTATAGCATAGAAAGTGTTTTCTTCCCTTTCTCATTGTTCTCAGGAATTTAACTGTCCCTTTCCCCTCAGGCATTGTTGTATGTGGTTGTTGTTGTGGGGTGTGCGTCCAGTGGTCTGCGTTTGTTCTGAGTCTGACTTTGCTCCCCTTGCTCTATGGGTTTGGGTTGGGAGAAGTAAAGACTTCCACGTCTAGTCCATCTACTCAGCTGTGTCCTCTCTCATGAGGGTTCTCTGTTGCAGTCAGGTATCCCCACAAGGTGTGTTTGGTGTGTCTGGTCTAGAGCAATGTACTACGCCTCTGGACTGTTCTAGTTTGTTTAACTCTTGTCCACTATTGAGCGGCAGGTTTTGTCATTGGCTCTTCTGCTGTGCTCAGATTGGGGGCTTCGTCCCGGTGTGTAGCTTTTTACAAAGGGGAGGGGGCTAGATTTTGTAAAAGCACTTGCATGTAAAAAGGGCTTTATAAATACATTTGGTTGATCGATTGATTGCACACCTCTTTGTGGCAAGAATTCTCCGGTTTGGACGTCAGTCTATTGGAGGCTGGCTTTCTCCAGTAGAGGTCAACGTATTTTCTGTAACTGGCTCCCATGGGCTCAGTCTGAGAGGGCTCAGAAATGTGTCTTCCTGGCTGACTCCTAGTCAGGTCAGTCCGGGTTTTCTGTCAGCACCGTCTGAGTTTTATGATCTTTTCCATTGGGCAGCTGAACAGTTGGTGCTTGGTTGGCCTTGTTCCAAGTGATCATGCGTTCTGTGGCGTTTTTCTGCCATCGGTCTACGTGTTGGCTGTGCAGCCTCTCTTTGTTTTCCCTTCCTGGAGGAGTTGACCGCCTCCTCCTGCGTTCCTAGTCCTTCAGGCTACTGCCGATCTCCGATTCTCTCTTTCTTGTGGTGCTGTCTCAGCTCTGGGGACTGGCATGGCGTCGGCGGTTGGACGTAGATTTTCGCTGTCTTGTTTGCATCTCATCAAGCCTGATAGTCAGGTGTCTCTGGATGGGCCTGCCAGCCGGAGCGAGAGCCTAGGTAGAGAGCTCTCCCCACATACCTTCCTCGGCACCGTCCTACTCCGTCGGCTTCTGGTTGGGGTGCTGGAAGGCCTACCCCTGGTCCTTCCGGTGCAAATGCCTTTGTGTTTACCTGTCCCGTTGCTACTCCTGCATGTCAGGCTCATCAGGCCACTCCTTTGACAACTTCTTGGGGTGCGGTCTCTTCCTCATAGCGGCCAACGTGGGGAGATAAGTCGGGTGTTAGTCCGTCCTCTGTCTCCCCTGCAGACGAATGTCGAGGCGCTTTCTAAATTCTATGCAGTGTCTGTCCCTCTGGGTCATGGGGCCATTTCTATGGCTCGTTGGAGCAGGGGTGAGGAGCGGCCTCCAGGGGTGTGTGCTCCCTCCAAGGGGTTGTCAGTGGCTGAGCTTTGCAAAGTGGTGGAGTGGCTTTCCCTGCATACCCTTGTGAGGTTCTACGGCCTTGATGTCAATGCTCCTAACCCGGCGCATTTGGTGTCCTGGCAGCCTTACCTGCCAGGTTTTTTTCTGTCTGGGCAGGTTGCCTCTGCCACTCATTTCAGCATACTGCCTCTCCAGATTTGCGGCTTGATAAATTGTTCCTCTGTGGCTCAGAAGTGACTGACTGAAATGGAACCTTAGTTATGAATATAACCATTGCTCCCTGAGGGAGGGAATGAGGTGCCACATTTCTTGGGCCCCATGCTGTTCAAGCTGCATTGAAGAACAGTTCTAAAATCTGAAATGAGTGAATGCAGGTGTATGCTGGGGCTCCCGGCTTCCACCACCTTGAGTGTCACATCTGCAGAGAGGCTAGTCTAAGATTCGCACTGGCTCAGAAATAAGCTAATTCTTTCTCACCAGAATAATGTTGTGTATTGAGACAATGAATGCTTCCAGTAAACATCAATATGTAGAAATTTGTATCGCTTTGTGTTTCATCTCAGCTTCTTGTGGATCAGAGCCATTTAGAGACAAGTGAGAAACCAAATAACTCTTCTGAGCAACTTTTCAGTTTGGCTTGGATGTTTATTTGACTTTGTTAAGTTTGTATCAGCTTTTATGACTCAGATAGAGAGCCACTTTACCAGTATACCCTAACCAGCCATTGTGTTCTATCAACATGCTGAAAAATCCTTTTTTCTAAATCCTTTTTTCTCCACTCATTTTACCATTCCAAAGTTACATTGACTGTAGGAATTGCTTACTTCTGCATGACTTACTGTCCTCCTAGGCTGTGTGAGAGGATATGTAGACAGGACTGTTTTCCGGTTCCACATGCTGTTCCACCCCTCTAAATGTACAGGTGCAGGCAGAGAGGGAGCAGCCCTACCTCCTGCCGTCAGCGCATTGCTGTCGTGAGAGAATCTCTGCTGTTGCTTCACTGCATTTTGTGACCATTCATCTGGTCACGCTCCCAGCACAGGACCCTGAAACCACGTTGTTGGTACAGACAGTACCCTCTCTCCCAGTGTTATTCTGGTCTTGCAAAAAGCACACAATGCTGTAGGGACTGTCCCATCTGGACTGCGAGTCGAGTCATTGTGAAGGGTGGAAAATTGTGATGTATAGCCTTCAGCGGAGGATTAAGCCTTCTGATGTGCTGTTGTTTGTAGGGGAGAGGTGGTGTGAGTGGACTGATCATGGCACTATTACAGTGAAAAATTGATCAGAAAGCAGGAGCGGGGGGTCCGTCTGGGGATTTAATGAATAATTTATGGCCGTCTGATGACTCAGCAGAATAGCCTGTGTTTGCCTCGCCGGAAATGAATAAAATCCAATATTGTGCTTTTGTGTTGAAATGAAGCATTAAATGGGAGTAGACGGCAGTGCTGATCTCTATGGTATTATAACACTACTGTGATTTTCCCCAGAGGGTTTTTTATGCAAGTTAACGTGCAAAAAGTTCCCAAGAGTGTTTCATAGTTTCTGTTTTTAACTGCTGCAATATTGACATAATCACTGAATCATATGTTACAAGTTATCTTTTTTTTCTAAGATGCTGACATGTCTGTTATGAGAAATTATTTTATGTTATATAGAATTGAACTCAATAAAAAAAGTTTACAATGAATATCTTTTTAAACCTGACTGTCAAAAAATACAAGCAACTTGCCCAATGACCATGGGTCTACCCAGACTGCCTGTTGGATATTACTGCAAAATCTCATTTTGAATTTCTGGCTACATTATACGGTGTCGGTCTGCACATTTGCCAGGAGAAGGATGGGCTCTGCTATCACGTGCTGGTATGATTTCTGCTGGAGGGCCTGGGAATGGGAGGAGATGCTGGGATAAGGGGGATTCGGAGAGGAAAGCCTTCCTGAGAGCCTTTTCCTCCTCCTTTCATTCTCAGCATCCTCCCGGTCTCAGGGTAAAGAGAGGAGTCGCAGCCTCCAGCCAGCCGCTGGATCCCCAAATCTATTATTAGACTTCTCTATTAAGAGCTATGAATTATGGATCTCCCACAATGCACTGCTCCAGTGGAGTGGCTGCTCTGATTTATGCTGAGAGCTGTTAGGACCTCACCACCAAGCCTGACATGGCCTACCATCTACACGCTCCCTGGGTGGTGCTATCTCTAAAGAAGGACGTGGAAAGAACACACAAAACCAAACCACACTAACTGCTAAGCCTCTTATTTAATGCATAAAATACTCTGCAAACCATTCACTGATGGATCCATGGGTGTAAATGATGTATGAGAAGGATGGAATTTGGGATGGGTTGATCCAGATGCCTGGCTGGCCGCTCCACAGGCGTTGAGACTGGCGACATGGGCTGAACCATGTAGCCCATTAGAGTTTTTCTGTGTGTGTCTATTGGCTAAGCTGCAAATCTGTCGTACACAATACCAGATTACTGTTAACCAAGGCAGCTGCTTCGCAGCTGTTCATCTGCTTCGCCAGCACATCCCGTCTCTTCCTGAGACACCTGTTGAAATTTTGATATTATTTTCTGGATAACTTGGATGCAAAGCATTAAAATGTCTCTTATCATTAGCATTGACTATTACCACGTGAACATACCAACTTCAGTTCGTCAAACGTGGAAAAAGGGGCTTTGACAACTTCCACCTCTCAAAAGGAAGTGTAACCCATGACGATCTGGAAAGGAATTCCTGCGTTTGAATTGGGAAGAGTGGGAATGCACTCCCACAGTTGGTATTGTTGTCCCTTCCATTGGACATATGAGAAAAAGGTGGAGCTTTTTGCATGACTTGGATACTGTTATGGCCGGCCAAACCAAAACCACAGTATTGACCCCATATCAAAGGTCAAGCATGTTTGTAGTAGTGTGATGTTTTGGCTGGTCGAATACTATCGACGGTAGCTGACAAGCAGCCGTTCCCATCCACAAGTGGATGTACTTTTCAGATTGAGTTCATATCAGAGCCCAGAGCTGTGGATACTGCTTTTTTTGTTTGATGTTCTTAGCTAGTTAGTGTGTTATTAGCCCAGTTATGGGTTAAATATTGGTCAGCAGTTGAGGGGTTTCCGCTTCCCGATAAGTGCATGTTTAGCCTAGGCCTACATTTTTCACTGTCTTTGAAACATGAGTCATGTAAAAAAAAACAAGATCATGACTTAAAGGGTCAGTGCACAGTATTTTGAGACAGGCTTAAATATACAAATAAAAATGGCCAGAGGGTAACATACATTGTCTAGTTCTGTAAATGCCCTGTAGAAATAATGATGCATTTTATTGTGTTAAGGTGTTCATCATCATACAACCCAATACAATTGCTCCATTGGTTTTGTTAATAGAACACTCTGCTATGCCTACATTATGCTCAAATAAAAAGGTCATTTTAAGTAGATAAAGCCTCGCTGTTCACTGTAAACTCATGCCGGATGTTGCAAAGATTTTGAAAACATTCAAGATTTTGTTTACAAGAACAGACATTTGCTCAGTGGCAAAAATAAATAGATTGAACATTGGTTGTAGAGTTTGTTAAAATTTGAAATGTTTTTTTTTTCCCATTGGTGGAAAGAGTTAATGTTACTGTTACTGTGGACTTATTGTTGCCAGTAGGCCTTCTGAAATACATTAACAGCATTATCCTTCCTTCACTAGATGACTATCAGGGCTTGTCCACAGATTCTATTTCTGTTTTATTTAAGTTACTTCTGTTGTGTTACAGAGACCGGTTCATAACTGAATAATATTCTGGATATCACAGATAAACGTAATACAACATCTTTGGTATTCTTATTGTCCCAGTATTATCTCCAGTATGTGCAAGTAATTGAGTCCCTTGCTTGTCTACACAGTTGTACGAATTCTGGTCTTCTCCTTTGTTGATCTGCAGCGCTGCTACTAGTTCAATTTGCCCAGGGAGAATAAAGGAGGAAAGCTCATTATAATGGGTGGGCTTTCCCCGATGTGTAATGCTCACACACTCATGCTCATAAACCTCATACACGATTCAGCAAATATGCAAAAGGCAAAAATAGAGGCCAGGGTTCACATAACTAACATCGTCAGTCCATTCACTCTGCGAGCCACATAGCAGGAGGTTAGAGTTTTACCACAAGCCATGAAAAAGTTGTGTCTCAGGGGAAAACTCCTCACCTATGTGCCCATTGATGAAATACAGGTCAAAGAATACTGCAGGAGACAATGGTGCTAGCCAGCCAAAGCATGGAAAAAGCAGCTGAGAAAACATCACCACCAAATATGATTGGTGCTCCATCTGCGATCATGTGGGGGTGGTGAGGTCTGTCCAATGGCTGTGTCACACCTAGTGAGACTGTTCAAGATCATCATAACAAGGACAGACTGACAACAAAGCTTCTAGCCCAGGTCATCAGGTCATTAACTACACATCTGTCCTATGCACTGATCTGTACCTAAAAGGCCTTTTGTTCTCTCCCATACTCACACACACACTCACACTCCACGCACCCACACAGTTTTGTGCAATTACTTTGACACACAGGCACACTCAGCGTACATACACACATTAAGGGAGGCACGTCATCCCAACGGTCAGGCAATAGCCAGTGTGAGGATAACTTTCAAATGTGTTTCAATTGTGTAATCCCTCATGGTTAAATGGTGGTGTCCACATAGAAGTCACAAGGCAGACAATGTCAGTCCCAGCTTTCCTAGCCGTCACTGGCGCATGATCATGACATACAATCCTAGCCTGCACGATGATACCCACCCATACATTAAATAACAAACAGATGATACCCACCCATACACTAAATAACAAACAGATGATACCCACCCATACACTAAATAACAAAC
>JACXGI010001523.1:0-31639 GCA_016801175.1 Esox masquinongy
GAGACGGTTTCTGACAGTTTGTGCAGAAATTCTTTGGTTATGCAAACCGATTGTTGCAGCAGCTGTCCGGGTGGCTGGTCTCAGACGATCTTGGAGGTGAAGATGCTGGATGTGGAGGTCCTGGGCTGGTGTGGTTACACGTGGTCTGCGGTTGTGAGGCCGGTTGGATGTACTGCCAAATTCTCTGAAACGCCTTTGGAGGCGACTTATGGTAGATAAATGAACATTCAATTCACGGGCAACAGCTCTGGTGGACATTCCTGCAGTCAGCATGCCAATTGCACGCTCCCTCAAAACTTGCGACATCTGTGGCATTGTGCTGTGTGATGAAACTGCACATTTTAGAGTGGCCTTTTATTGAGGCCAGCCTTAAGGCACACCTGTGCAATAATCATGCTGTCTAATCAGCATCTTGATATGCCACACCTGTGAGGTGGATGGATTATCTCGGCAAAGGAGAAGTGCTCACTAACACAGATTTAGACAGATTTGTGAACAATATTTGAGAGAAATAGGCCTTTTGTGTACAGATATAAAGTCTTAGATCTTTGAGTTCAGCTCATGATAAATGGGGGCAAAAACAAAACTGTTGCGTTTATAATTTTGTTTAGTGTATATATGGATTCTATCTGAATTATTCTTTATACTTCTATCTGAAGCTCTAAATTATATATAAAAAAATGAAAATGCTGTGAAACAGGCTACATTTTCTTAGTTAAAATGCTATTTGTTAATATGTGGCAATAAACCAGCCTAGGCAAATGCACTTTAGATAATCTGGTAAAGGCCTTGATTAGGGTCTTAGCATAACATAATGAGAATATTTTTGGGCAAGTCATAATTATAATTTAAAGTCAAACGACGGTTGAAATTCTGGAATTCTTTTTGGAATAACTGGATAATTATATAATGGTATGCATACATGGCAATTCATTTACTTTTGGTGGGAGATGGTGCTATTCGCTTCTTGAGAACTTATGACCTAAATGCAGGTAGAATTAAAGCAAACCAAATGTCTGGCCCTAGATATGTCTAATGTGCTATACCTCTGTTGTTTTGACCCATAGGACCTCCAGACGTGGAGCAGGCCTGTGAGCCCAGCGTGCGCACCTGGAGCCCCAACGCCGGCATTGAGCAGGGGGCCGTGGGACTTTCCGAGTGCCCCTTGCAGGGTTGTATGCTCCAGCTGGAGTTCCCCCACCCACTTGTGCCTGACTCCCTCACTGTGTGGGTCACTTTCTTCAGCCCTGAGGAGACAGCCCTTCCTGCGATCCACAACATCCTGCTCTTGACCGTCAGCGGAAACAACCTTTCTTTAGGCCCTAGTAATGTTTTCTGTGATACACCGTTGACACTGAAGCTGGATGTGGAGGATGAGGTGTACGGCGTGCAGTTCTTCACCATGGAGCAGCACCTGGAGATTGATGCCACCCTGCTGGCATCTAAGCCTGACTGCCCGCTGTGTCGCCACTGTCAGCCACTCCGATACCGATTGCTGCGCCGGCCACCTTTCTCCCAAGCCCCCCGCGGAGTGGTGTTGAATGACCCTATCAGGCGTTACACCGACAGGTGAGAGACCGGACCGGGTGTGGTCTGCTGTTTACTGTCAGTTTCACATAACTTTACATTACACCACAAGATTCCTGCATTCTTTGGTTTATGGGTAAGAAATTGCGTAGTAGGTTAAGCATGATCTCTTCACGCTGCCAATTAATCTGATCTGAGGCCCAATGTCCTCGTTGACCCTGTGTCAATGAGGACAAAAAAAACCGTTTCTTTTGCTTTAAGTTGTTTTTGGTCAGGGGTGAAGCAGAGCCAAAGTTAATATGCTGAAGCAAGCGCTGCAGCTGCAAGCAGATTCAAGCCCAGGCTCTGCCTATCTGCTTGTGTGCAGAGGAGCAGCTGGGGTGGTCTTTACTGGCCCATGCTTTGTCTACACCAGCCAGACACCAGAGATCTGGACGGCCAGCTCTGTACCTCCCCTCTCTTTGTCTCTATGGCGAATCCAACCCTGGGCAAAGTAATACTTGCAGCAGTATTTTGGTGATTTTACCAATTTTTGAAATGCTTCACAGTTAATTTCATTTTGAGGTTGGATAACATTTATTTTGATAATTAAAATTAGTAACATATAAATGTATCCTTTGAATATAAGTTATGATACAACTTGTTGTTTTAAATACCCTCAGGTGTATTAGTGGGCTATCACCAGTTTCAAATGTTTTCAAATCCGCTACCCAGCACCCACTTCTTGAGTCAAAGGTTGCTACGCACATTTGTTTTTTGCAACGTTCCATGGAGTTCTAGCGGAAAATAACTATCTTGTTGATGGCATTATTTGTGCATGGTGGCAGACTTTTGTGCTTTGCTTTCATGGAATTTGCTGACTAAATGAAGGTAGCACTATCTGTAGATTTGTTATGTGTTGTTCGATTTTCCTATCATACTGTCATGTCAGCATTGGTTCACAAGAGATGAAGTGTGGGTAAAAAGACACGATAGGGTGAGTTTGCATGTTATGCAAGGTGTAGAGTGTATGCCAGTAATTTAGAAGTTAGTAAAAACACCTTCTCATTACTGTGTTTTATGGATTAATATGCTATTTAGTCATCATGTGTTAATCATGTCTCCAACATTATTAAATGCTATTAGGCTAACTGTTAAGACATTGACATACAGGTTTGAAAGCAGTGATGTCAGACTTAGGTATTCGGTCAACAGAGGTCCAGAAGATTCAATAATTATGCCTCTTCTTTTTAAACCAAAAAGATGATGGGGAATACAATAGGAATTGAGCTGAAAATGTAATAGCTGGAATATGGACGTTGTGTAGATTAATTAGGAACATTGTAGATTAATAATATCAGTGTTGTATTCTACCGTCTGAAATTATAACCATTCTAACAGCACCTGATACTCCATTTGGTCTCAAAATGCCTAGAACACATCACTGATAGTGGAAGTTTTAAATCAATACAGGATATTTTATATTTTAAAACACTTGCTAGTAGTGTGATGTGTGTAGCAATGCTGAGTAAAGTAAAAAAAAAAGTCCTCCAAAAGCTCTTACATTAGCATTTGTTGGCTGTGACGTATGTAAACAAAACATTGTCTGGATTGCAGTCCTTGCACTACTTCCTACCTGCATTTCTAACACTTGAGATAGAAGATATGGAAAAAAACAACAACACTGGAAAACATAGTTTTGCTGATCCGAGTATAACGGTGCATTCACACTATTCGCGAAATTTCTGATAGCCAACGCTAGCATCGCCCAGTGTGCTTCGCCTGTAGCATACTTGTGGGTGTGTCTGTGGGCGAACTAGCGTCATAACACCAGGTAAGCTGTGTATTAAGGTTTGAGAATAGCACATTTGTATGAAGGAACGTCGGATTATTACAATGATTAAAATTGGAATAGAAACGTATTTTAATACATTTTTACATTTTATATGTCTCTACTCAATTCATATGACCCATTGATGTAATTCTTACAACCTGCAATGCTAGTTAGCAAACCAGCTTGCTACAATTAGGTAGCCACCAGTCAGCTAACGTATCTAATATTGACACCAGAAGCACCAACTATCTCGACCACCTGTTTCCATGCTGCATTTTTTTGTTTGCGTCTCTGTAGGAAAATAGCGTGCAATCGTATAGCTCCCCTCACTGCTACTAAAACTTGTTCAATTTTTTCATCCATCTTTTAAAAAGGACCGCAAAATCAGTTCTGTTTATTCTTTTAATTGCGTGGAGAGCATTTCACAACCACCTACACAAAATCCCGTGATTGGTCAGTCCCAAGCGATAGGCGCGGGTGATTTGCATGAAGTTCTGAACTTTTTCTTCACCTCTCACGGATCCCACACATCGCCCCGCAAGCCACTCGGTCGCCACGCTTCCCTTCATTGAAATGAATTGAGCCATCGCTCCCATCGCGAATAGTGTGAATGTACCGTAAGCAGTTAAAATCTTAGGAAGAGGAAAATTGCATTTAAACAAAGGAACCTTCAAAAAATATTGTGTGGCTAAAGATCTAAACCACTGTCGCCTAGCGGTCTAAGCCTCTGGTGCTCAAGCCCACTGCACTTTCAGCATGAACACTCTTTCTCTATCAATTAAATACCTTCCTCAAAATATATCTGGATGCATTTGTATCTATGGAAAGCGTAATGCATCATATTGAAAACAGACCGTCATTTTTATGAGTATGAAATGTATTTTAGTCTCCTCATTGAGTACAAAGAATACAAAGAATAATTCTGGTCATGAAGTATTTGTCATCCAATACTGAGTTTTGTTAGCCTGAAAAAATCCATTGTGATATAAAAAGTCTGCACATTGTTATTGAAAATGCAGCTTTTGTTTATGTAAAGACTGAAATCAAGAAACATTATGTCAGACCTTTTCTCACCTTTAACAAGATCTTGAAAATAAGAATACTTGTGTAAAACAAATTGATAATTTCTCAGAAAAAACAAGCAAAAAATTCCAATACATAAGTTTGCACAGCCTATAACTATTACTTTTCCTAAGCATGTTGCTTGGATGGCAGCTGTAAAGTGTGACTACTTGGGTGAAAGCATTACATTTGTTTGGATAGGTCTCTATCAACATACATAACGCATCATGATTTTGCAATTTTATCCTACTCTTTGCAGAAGTGTTCAAGCTCAATCAAATTGCTAGGGGATTTGCTATGCGTAACACATAACACTGTAAGTTCACAGATGTTCTATGGGATTTAGGTAGTCGCTCTGATAAGGCCAATCCACAATATTATTTGTCCTTTTTTCAAGCCCTTCCTTGGTTGATTTGGCTATTTGATTTGGATGTTTGTCGAGTTGAAAGGTGTGCAGCAGCTTTTTGGCAGAGGGAATATAGTGTAATTTTGAGCTATTCATTGTCCACTCTATCGTGTCCAGAGCCCCTGTCCCTGCTGAAGAGAAGCAGCCCCATAGCAGGATGCTGCCACCTCCAAGCTTGACAGTAGGTTTTGTGTAGTTTAAGTAATGGGTTGGCTTTGAGAAAAACATATCTGTTAGGGATTTTGGCCAAAAAAATTTACCTTGGTTTCATCAGACTATACCACATTTTCCCACATGATTTTTGAAGGTTGGATGTGTCTTCCTCCAAAAATCTATATGAGCTTGGGATTTTTGTAAGTAATGGCTTCCCTCTAGCCACTATATCCCACAGCCCAGATATGGAGAAAAATGGTTGGGCTATGCAGGGACTGCATATTTGGATTTAACTGGTCAACCCCCATAATAAAGGGTGGCAAACTATTGCAATAACTGTTATTTTTCATTAAAAAAATGTTTTTCACTTAAATATCAGTTTACAAGAACTTATTCAAGGGGATAGAATTCCTGACATTATTTGTCTTGACTTCGGCCTTTACATAAAAAAATGCTGTATTGTCAATAATGGAGTGTAGACCTCTGACATTCACTGTATTTTTGAGTGAGGTTGAAAACTAGAAAGAGGTTTTTCACATCAGCATTGACTGTGCTATGCAGCACGATTTGGAGAGTCAGCTAAGCTGGAAAGCTTTTTAATATATCAAATTTCAATTTTTAAATTCACAAAGTACACAAAGCAAACTACAAAATGTACTTCTTACTAGCAGGTTCTTTCTCAACAATGCTAGGAAAAGTATGGTGGCATATTGTTGCCATAAAAGAAGGACCTGCCTTTACTTGCTGTTGTAATTGATTAGATTTTTTACAAATTCTTCTTCAAAAAGTCAAAATGTTTTAAGAATAATTTTAAAATTGTATCTTGAATAAATTTGCTATCCTTTTTAATCAGTTACGACTGGGAACACCTGCAATGAGTGGAGAAATAAAATGTCCAAAGGTTTGATAAAAATGTTTTCTATTATTTATTGCCTCCATTTGAAATGTCATAGCTGAAATATTTAATGTATGTAAGTATTCAGACCCTTTGCCATGATACTTCAAATTGAGGACTGACTGATTTTGCATTCTTTGTTCTCTATAACTTGATTGTAGTCCAATCATATTCAATTGATTGGATTGAATTGATTTGACAGAGCTTAAGAGGATCTACAAGGAAGACTGAGAGAAACTGCTCAAATTCAGATCTACAAAGCTGGTAGAGGCATACCCAGAAAGGGTATATATTAAACTGAATACAAATCTAATCTAACATATCTGAACCTGGTAGAATGTCAGTTGTGAGTTTGTATTTTAATACAATGTGGTCTGTGGTTTTGGTGAAGTTCAGTGGCCTTGTGTAGAATTTTATGGTGGTGGTCAGAACTGGCTAATTAATGTATTTTATTGTGTTAAAGAAGTTTGACATCATTCCTATAGACACATGTCCTGGTCAACTCACAGCAAGTGACTGCTCATCATAAGAAGATGAGATAGACAGACATATACACACAGACATACAAACACAAACACAATCCCTTGTAGGATTGGGATTTCAGGTCTCCATGAGAATGGTGATACAAGCCCACACACACACACACACACACACACACACATATACACACACACACACACATGATAGCTAGATCAGATAGCAGCGGTTGCTCCCCTGCTGAGGATGTATACACGTGTCTTTTCTCATCATGATCAACACCCCAGAACAAACAGTGTCAGGAAAGTGGCGGAAGATCTGTTTGGGCGTCTGCGTTGTGGTTCCGTCACGGTTCTTCTGGAGTGTTTAGATTGACTTACGTTTAGTGTGCTGGATTGTCATTGTTCAATGCCTCTCCGGGCCCCTCCTCTTCTCCTTCAAAACTCACCCCTACCAGCCCGACCTCCCGCACTCAACCCACTGTCCACCTGAAATTGGTCATGGAAGGAATAGTGGATCCCGGGAGGTCAGGTTGGTGGGGGTGAGTAATGAAGGAAAATAGGAGGGTGAAAACCTGGATGGGATGTAGAGGGAGGGAGAGAGGTGGCATGTTGGATTGGTTAAGGGTAAACCGTAGAGTGGTTTAGGGTGGGCCTTCGTGGTTTGAAGAGGTGAAGGGTGATGGTGGGTGAGGGGGTAAGGCTGATCCTCTGGTATGTTAGAGCTTCAAAGCCCACCTCAGGTCCTATGTGATGGGTCCCCATGGCTGCGGTTCTGGGGCCTCTTTTATCAATATTGTTATAAAAAATTTTTACTTACAGAACCTTGGCTATTTGCATTTCATCATGCACCTAATTACCCATACATGGTCTAAATGTTCCCTTTAAGTACAATATTGCAATCCAAAAATCACCGATAGGCATCCCATTTTCAATGGATCCCTCAAATAGCTTAGGTACAAATGCCATTATTGTGGTTCAGAATGAACAAGCATTCTACCTCCCACTTTTGCCACCAGATTCAGCAGCATCTTTTACGCGTCACTTATCACCTGCAAATCAAGTGAGTGGAAGGCCAAGGTGCTGTCGATCTGGGTGCTGTGAATTCATCACGTCATTTATTGACTCCAATCTGTTGAGTGTGCATGGAAAGGTTAAGCCACTGTTTTTTTGAAAGCATTTATTGGCTTATTCGTCCTGGGTGAGATGCGAGATTGGTAAGGTCCTATTGAAATGTACCTACTGCACTAACCTGAACAGGGAAAGCCCTTGAATGTGCAATGGGAAAGGGAATTAATTATCTTTACTGCTCTAAAATATGTTTCATTCTTACAGGAAGCGATGTCTGCTGAGACACTGTACCTTCTGTCTCTAAAATTAAGCTTTCTGAAAGGTGTTTTAGCTTGAACTATTATTTATTAGTTTATAATTGTACAAGTTAGACAAAAAGACAAAGCATATACAAATAGTCTGAATTCATGTGTTTTCATTTCAGACTGTAAGGCAAAAAGGTGAATATTTTGAAGGGGGTGGTGATTTTCTACACCCCTGTATGTTACAGCACAGAAAAAACAATCTTTAAAAATGGTACTGTCTTTGAAAATACTGTCACTATCCATTATTGAAAGAAGTTCCTCCTCATTACAGTATTATGTATATAACATTGCATTTCTTTTCTAGAGGGTTTATTTGCATTTTCATACCCAATGGCCTCTTGGGTTGCCTCTTCTGATGGATAAAGTGGGTAGAATGTTAGTCCTAGAGGTTTTGGTACAGTGGTAGAGTCAAGATTTTGCAATCCCTTCAAAGGCAGTATGGAAAGATCGATCATTTTTATGAGGAACAAATTGTTGCACTACTACGTGTATATATACTTTTTCATAGAGTAATTCCAGTTGAAATGGTGGTATTATGTTTGGGGTAGAAGAATTTCCAGTTCAAACCTTGCAATGTGCCTTCATAAGTTATACTCATTTCTAGATGGAATTGCGCTATTGGTTTTTTATCATATAGTAAATAATTTATTGACCCACTCAATTGTTTTGAGCACATTAGATTTGACTGTGTCAAGACAAATGCATCTTGACACACTAAGAAAATGTTACATTTTCCATTTTTAAATTTTGCGTGTGGGACTGAACCCAGGCCACTGCAATGAAAGGCCTGCAAACTAACCACTGAGCCACCACAGACAATGCTATTCCAAAAATACAAAGCTTATCATGCTTCATTGACCTCATCCTGTTTTTTTTGCCTTTTTCATCCAGGTTTAATAATAATAATGATTAATTATCCATGTATTTTACAAGTAAATAAATGTAGAACATAATAAATTAGAACTTAATATTCAGATCGGGAACTGGAGTCCAGTCTCTCACATTAGACATCTCCAGAAATTTTCAGTTCATGTGATTGTACTTATTTTCATACATCAATGTTCAGGAAATGCTTTACCCTCTAAAGAACCATTGCTGCCACCTGAAGAACCATCCGTTCACCTGAAAGTTCTTTAACTGTTCGTGTTTTAACTACAAAATAACTTTTGTCGAATGCTTTATTTTAGGTTGTAAGGTTTACAGATGCTTGCAAATGCTTTTAATTAATTAATTTTGTTAAGGCTAAAATATTATGTGTAGTTGTACTGACCCATGTTTTGTAGCAGTGTTTCCTGCAAAGAAAACCTTCAGCTATAGCTCATCTATCTTATGCACATCAGTGTAGATTAGAAGTAGGCTAATCTTTGGGGAAGAGTATAGTCATGGGGTCACCTCTTTGTAGTAAGCCAGGTCTATTTTCCATCTCCATAGTTTATATAATCCCCCCACCCCACCCCCATTCCATAACACATTCTCTAGATCTCCATGGCCCCCCTCCACTCCCACAAAACCCCACTGTGCCCCGATCTCCTTTTGCCATCCCCTGCCTGCTCTCTCTCCATAAGGAGCCGCATTAGCACTGAGCCTTGCATAAGCTCTCTAATATGAACCAGACAGAGGTATTGGAAGAGGCCTGAGCGGGTCCAGGGATGTCTGAGTGTCTGGCTGTCTCGCCCCTCTGTTTCTCACCTCAGACCCCTTTTCTGAGAATTCTAACCGGATTTCCCAGTAATAACATTGGACCTGGTTTGAAGTAGATGATAATGTTATAAATGCTAATAATTAAATAGCTGTTAATGTGATAGCCTTTGCATTTATTATTTAATAATGATTAAATAATGAGTTATAATAATATAATACATTTTTATTGTGTAATGGAATGTTTTGCTTGTTAAGACATTATGATATTTGTTTAAAAAATCATCAAATGTGTAATTGCTATATATACTATGCATTAAATAACAGTATATACTATAATAACAATATAAAATCTACAATATTATTAATATTGAGTCTCCTTTTGCTGGTTTAAGTCTTTTAGGGTGGGTTTGTATCAACTTTGCACACAGTGTTGGAGTGATTTTTGTCAGTTGTCCTTGGCAGATTTGTACCAAGTTGTTCAGGTTTGCTGTCAGACGCTCATGGACCACATGAAATAGTTCCATAGATTCTCAATGGAATTGAGATCATGACTTTGCCACCATAGGATATTCACCTTTTTTGCTGTTCCAATTTTGATTTGGCCTTGCTTGGGATTATTGTCTTGCTGATAGGTGAAAGTCCTCCCAAGCGTCAGTTTTTTAGTGGACTGAAGCTGGTTGTCTAGAAGTATTCCTTTGTATATTGTGCTTCATATTGTGCCTCATTCCTCCACCAATTTTAACAAGATGCCCAATCCCTGCTCATAAGAAGCATCCCCACAGCATGATGCTGCCACCACCATACTTCCCTGTTAGGATGGTGTGTTTTGAGGCATGCGCTGTGTTAGGTCCTTGCCACAGTTTTTGTTTTGATTGGAAAGCTCTGTGTCATCTGACCCACAAAACCTATTCTCACATCGCAGTCGGGTCATGCTCATGCTTTCTGGTAAGCTCAAGATGTGCTTTCAGATGGCACTTTTTTACTCTGATACTTTTTTGAGTAACAGCGTCTTCCTTGCCACCCTACACACAGGCCATAATAAGCAGAGCTCTTAATATTGGTTGCTAGTGCACCATTACTCCCTCCTAGCCACTGAACTCTCTAGCACTTCTCTGTGGCTTATTTCACTTCTCTCGCATTTTATTGTTTTTTCACTGAAATTTGAGGGACAGCATTTTTGAGGGACAGTGCCTGGATTCTCCAAATTTGCTCTTGCTCCTTGGGTAATCCAAACACTTGGCTATTTGAATGCTGTTTGGACATTTTACTTCAGATTCACAGCGTGAAAAATTATCCCTCAACATTGGATTTTAATGTCACAAAAATGTGAAAGGAACTTTTTTTGTGGATACCAATGCTAAGGTACAGTGGATATAAAAAGTCTACACACACCTGTTAAAATGCCAGGTTCTTTAGATGTAAAAGAATGAGACAAAGATAAATCATGTCAGAACTTTTTCCACCTTTAATGTGACCTATAACGTGAACAATTCAATTGAAAAACAAACTGAAATCTTTGAGGGGGAAAAATAAAAAATAAAAAACTCCATATTTTCTCCACCTGACACGTCAGCATTGGATGTGCTTTGGAGAACACACATTTCAGCATTGACTGTTTAAAGTCTCCTTTGAGTGTCAATAATGGAACAGGGCCTTAACCCAAATTTTAAGAATTAGTATATTAAAGTCCTGAAGACATCCTAAATAGATCTTGTGACATCCTGAGAACCATGATTTATGTTTGTTAGATAATACCTTTTGGGAATGTTTCTGGATGTCTGTATGACTTTCCTGGTTTAAGGTCCATGCTATGAAAGAAAGAGTACATTTTGGTTTGTACCACTTTATTGGAGAATGTTTCTCTATTAATTACAACATCAGACTTTTTAGCAGCATATACATCATTGGCAGTTTATTACTATTTTTTTGCTGAAAAAGTGGATTTGGTGGTTTCAGCAAAAAGTGGATTGCTGAAAAAGTGGATTTGGTGGTTTGTTAAGGTGTATTATTGAAAAGGGGGCTACATTTCTGTGTGGGAGGCTTTGGAGGTGATTATGGGCTTATTATCATTCTTCTCCCTCTGCCTTTATGGGCACTTACCCATTTCAATGTGAAGCAATATACATTATGTACTGGTGGTGCAGTTGAAATGAATGAAATGACATGATGAAGAGGTTGTCCGTAGGGTTCACGTAGTGCAGCTCCACATGTGTATTCTACCTCATCCCAAAGCTTTATTCCAAAAACTTTCAAATTTGTGAGCATCAAACATCTTCCTCTTGCCTTAAGAATTTAGGTATACTGACTTTTGGTTTGACTGCAATGGTTTCCTTTTTAATTGCAAGCTATTAAAAAAAATCTTTGAAAGGTATCGCTGTGCACTGTCTTACAACAGGTCTGTGATAAGATACACCCTATATTTTCACAAGGGCATTACAGCCGAATTTTCAGACTGACTGCAAGAGAAGCTGCCGCAGTGAAATCGTAGTATAATAATTATAATAATAATCATAATAACACATGGGACCCAATGTTTCTTCACAATAAAACAATTAAGAAAAGTCAAGATAAAACCACTGCAGACTAAACAAGAACATGAAAAAAAGATAGGGGTGGGAAACTTAGTCAGTGTGTGAACAAGTGAGCAGGTGATGTTTTTGTCATTCTGGTCTAGGTACACACACAGTAGACTATTTTGGCTTTAGTGGTTAGGTTTAGGGATAACTTAAAATTAAAGTTAGTTTTAGAATTTTTTTTTCAGGTTAATGTCTTATGGATTATGGTTAGGCATTAGGTTTTAATTGAAATCCTCTTTTTTTAGCATCCAAATTCCTTGTTTCTTCATCTCCCTAGTCTTCATGTTGGACTACGCCAACTGAGATGACATGCAGACTCCGAAGGCAAAAGAAAATGATAAAACTGTGGCTACATTCACAGCTCTTTTGTTTGTGAACAATCATTGCATCAGGAAACACCTGATTAATTAGATAAACGTGAGGCAAACGTCCCAATACTTCTGCTCACATAAAATTGGGGGATGGAACTCTGAGAGTGCAGTTATTCTTAGCTGGTAAAACGTGTAAAAACGGACCGAAGTTTAATGTTACATTGTGTACTTTTGCCTCGTATTCAACTTGTAACCATTTTTTCATATGCCTTGAGTGTACTGCAAAAATAGCAAATTTGACTTTACTGTCCCAATACTTATGGAGGGCACTATATTTCTGGTAGGAAAACAAACAGGCTATGTTGTTCTGCACTATGACTGTTGTTGCCTAATATAATTTTTGTTGAATGCTGTTGCAGAATCTTATCTTGAATTATCCTTGCTTTCATGCAGTTGTGTTATTCATAAAAATGTCTTTAAATGCAAGCAGTAGGTGATGAGAAATGTTAGACTAGTTACAAAAAGTATTAGAATACCACAACACAACAATCTCACTCCTCAGTCTGATTGTAACGATAACGATAATGACCCAAACATAAGGGGCTGATTACATAGACATAATCATACAATTTCTAATGTTGATATTTTCTAACCACCCTCATCAAACATCACCTCCTTTTCCTACTTCCTACTTTCTTTTCTTCTGCCTTTAATGGTTTTCCATTTTCCCACCCTACTGACTCTCATTTGTGGCATCTCAATATGGTTCAGTATGGTACACCAGGGTTGGGCAACAACATCACTTACGGGCCTGATTGGTGTCAAAAACAGCCCCTGCTAACACACCTTATTAAGCAAATTGCATTCCAAGGATTCTATGGAACTGCGCATGCCTATGATATACAATTACCATGATCACCCAAAATACCTAGCTTGTGTCAGAATAACTTGGTTTTCAAACGGGAACATTCAAACATTTTTTTTATTCAAAGTGTTCAGACTTGGATATGGTAGCCAGGGAAAGGTGAGATGGGGAATTTGGTTAGTCTAGAGTAAACAGTGTTTCTTAATCCTAGACCTACAGATCCAAAGGGGTGTAGTGTTTTGTTTTTGACTCAGCACTACATTGTCAGTTCAAATAATCAAATCATAATCTTGCTGAGACCCATTAAAATATAAAAAAAGAGTATATTCAACATTGTCTAATTAACATATGGCTAAAAGTGTGTGGACACCCGACCATCACACCTATATAAAATTGATGATCCCATTCCATAACCATAGCCATTAATATGGAGTCCCCCCACCCCCTTGCAATTATAACGGCCAACACTCTTCTGGGAAGGCTTTTCACAAGATGTTGGTGTCTCTCTGTGGGAATTTGTGCCCATTCAGCCAAAAGAGCATTTGTGAGGTCAGACAATGATGTTGGATGAGAAGGTCTGGCTTGCAATCGCTGTTCCAGTTCATCCCAAAGGTGTTCAGTGGGGTTGAGGTCAGGTCTCTGTGCAGGTCACTTGAGTTCCTCCACACCAACCTCGTCACACCATACCTTTATGGACCCCGCTTTGTGCACAGTCATGTTGGAACAGCAAATGGCCTTCCCCAAACTGTTGCCACAAAGTTGGAAGCACCCAATTGTCTTAAATGTCTTTGTATCCTGTAGCATTAAGATGACCCTTCACTGGAACTAAGGGGCCTAGCCCAACTCCTGAAACACAGTCTCAGACCATTATCCCTCCTCCACCAAACTTTACAGTAGGCATTATGCATTCCGGTAGGTTGCGTTTTCCTGGCGTCCGCCACACCCAGATTTGTCCATCAGACTGCCAGATAGTGAAGTGTGATTCATCACTCCAGAGAACACGTTCCCACTGCTCCAGAGTCCAGTGGCAGCGTGCTTTAGACCACTCCAGCTGACACTTGGCACTGCACATGTTGTTGTGAGGCTTACGTACAGCTGCTTGGCCATGGAAACCCATTTCGTGAAGCTCCTGATGCACAGTTCTTGTGTTAATGTTGCTTCCAGAGGCAGTTTGGAGCTTTGTGGTGAGTGATGCAATAGATGACGGGTGATTTTTACACGCTACATGCTTCAACACTCTGCGGCCCCACTCTGTGAGTTTGCGTAGTCTACCACTTCGTGGCTGGGCTGTTGTTGCTCCTAGATGCTTCCACTTCACAATTATAGCACTCACAGTTGACCGGGGCAGATCTAGTAGGGCAGAAATTTCACAAACTGACTTGTGGGTTAAGGTGGCATCCTATGACAGTGCCACGTTTAAAGTAGCTGAACTCTTCAGTACGACCCATTGTACTGCCAATGTTTGTCTATGAGAATTCATGGCTATATGCTTAATTTTTTTCACCTGTGAGCAGTTGGTGCGGCTGAAACACGTGAACTCAATAATTAGTAGGAGTGTCCAAATACTTTTGGCCATATAGTGTTTATGTATGATGGGGGGCTTGATGGGGGTTTCCAATTATGAGAGGTAATTGGAGAGGCATTGGAAGTCTCTGTCCTGTGCTATTGTTATAATAAACCCATTTAAAGAATGATTCCCATTTTAGACTTAGATGTAGATGGGTAAACCAAGTGTATTTCCCTACCATATTGCTGTAGGTAGAGAGGGTGGCAATTCCTATTTGTAAACTGCCTTTTCAGAGAGCCACAAATGCCGATAGATGGACGCCATCTGATCATTATTAGGACATACCCACTCGACCCTGATTACTCATTATATCTAGGGCCAAGCTGTCCGTAATTCCACATTTTTCAGAAAGGTCCTAGCCCTAGACTTATTTAGTCTGATCTTAACTGGAACTGTACTTGACTCAATCCTCCGCCCGCTGTGATCATACCTCATACTCAAGTACATTCCGGAATGACATGAAGGACAATCATACAACAGGGCTTTCATTAGCCGGCTAAAAAATGGAAAACCTGTAAAATTATTTAAAATATTGACAGCAAAATGACAGTCTCCACAGTTCTAGACTTAATTAATTGCCTTACACAAATATCTGTTTTTGTATGTTATTTGTTAGGGTGATTTAAAAGGTTTAAAAAGCCTGTATTTATTATTATAGGGGTATTTTATTAAAACATTATTTAGCTGTGAAGTCACAATGTTAAATGTTTTGCTCTAATAAAACCTGTCATGTTATGAACATAATTTCCTACTTTATTTTATTGCATGAACGTCTTTGCTGACATTTGACTTTGTTTGTAATAGTATTCTCTAATGTCTGGATAAATGCATTCTTGTCAGTCACACTGTCCGGTTACACATTTTCCTAATGGAAGTTGTCATACTGTGACAAACACTCAAAAAGTTTTGGACAGTTTCTGTACAGATACTATTCTCTAAACTAATTGGAGATCATGCAGCAGGACATTGTCCCCAAACACACTACCCTAGCTATCAACATATTTTTTCAGGGCCAAAAAGTGGAAAGTTCTTGACATGAAAAAAACAATCAGCCAATCTGAATCCAATTGATCATGGCTTTCACTTCCTAAAACTGAAGGCAAAGAAAGCATAAACTGTAAATGGATGCAGCACAGGCCTGGCAGAGCATGACCTTGGAAGATACCTAGAAGCTTCATGTACTTCATGCTACAATATGCAACCTAGGAAAATACTACTTTATGACATAATTCATTCACTGTTCATTTGCTTTATGTATGGTGGTAAGGAATGTTCGTATCACTTTCATTTTTATAATAATGCATACACCTGAATTACCTACGTTTTGTTCAATGCCAAAGTACTCTTATAACACAGAGTACCATGCCATTGTAATCTTGGATCAGAGCCCACTTGCTTAAAGAAAATCTTATCTCCAACTACATTAAACAATTTATGGAACACTAGATTTTACTTTTGTACCCAGATTGTTTTCCGTTCCATTACATGTTTTATTTTTTTCAGTTTTCAGTTCTGGCTAGAAGCAAGTCTTACAAATATAAACCACATCTCCATTACTTGAATGACACACAGACACCAATATATTAGTGACAAAAACACCAAATTACAGTTTAAAGTAAGAGTTTGCCCTTAAAATCTCTCTCCCCTTTGTGTCATGGTAAATGTTCTCTTCGTGTGTAGATTCCCCCAGAGCATTTTATAATATGCCAGTTATTGACCCTCGTGGCCCCTATCTGTATGTATTTGTCCCTTTACACTATTTAAAAAATCTTTTCCCTTTACCTCCCTTTTTCCATTCTATACCACAAAAAAGTCTCCTCTTTCTTTTCACTCCAAGACTGGAGTGTTTGGAGATGGGAGGCCGAGAATAGTTGTTGATCTTGGCAGAGGACATGAAGGAAGCCTCATGTGAACTTTTGCTCTGGTATGAGCTGCATAGTAAAAATCATCAGAGGTCTGTGACGTGCAGTGTAGCTCTCAATGCTGCAAAGAGAAGTTCTCTTTCTCTCTGTGTGCCTCTCTCCTGCTTTGTCGTTGTCACACTCATGCTTCCCATTCCAGACGCTTGCCTTCTCTTACACCGGCAGCTCCGTCCGCCAAGTTGGATGTGTGAGTGTGTGTGTCTCGCCCTTGTCCCTGGATCTGTGGAATGGCTCCGGTGTTGGCATGAAAGTTGAAGGAAAGGAAGAGAGTGAGTCAATGTGCTCATTTGCGGCATCGCCCGAGCCGTCGCTACCCTTTGCTTGCTTGTGTTTCCTCCAGGCTCATATCTCCCACAGCTTTCCTTTTCCAGAGGCTTGACTAATTCAATTAAGCCTAAAGGATATTTGAGAACAGACCCGGAGTCTCCTCAGACCATGCCAAGAATGTGGAACACTGTGTAAAACAGAGGAGTGGGTCAGGTCATACATCCCCTTTGATTGTTGTTAATAATACAGACAAAACTCAGCCCATATCCTTCTCGCTCCTCCACAGCACTAGAGAACATGAAAGCTGCCTGGGTTGTAGGGTGGAGCTGTCATAGATTGTGTCTGTGTTTCCTTTTTATATGGGGCAGGATAGCCAATTGGAACCCCATGTTCTCTCTCACCTTCTGTGGTAGAGTAGGATTGTGATCAGGGTCTTTGGGACAAGAAGCATGGAACACATTTCATACTCAAAACCGCTACGGTAAAAAAGGCTTTCCTGCAGTAAATCTTTTGATATATTTCGAAGGCACAGGCTCTGTTCTTGGCTGGTAATGTGTTTGTGTGTGTCTGTGTCTGTGTCTGTGTGTGTGTGTGTGTGTGTGTGTCTGTGTGCGTGCATGTCTTTGTTTCCACGGTGCCTATGTGTATGTATGTGTGTGTTTGTTACAATAATTGTGTGGACCAACAATACCCACATGGATAGTAAATGAAGGAAAATTTGAACTTGTGGGTCCTTTCACCGATCAGCATGAGGAAAATGCTGTTTTTGGCTTCAGGTTTAGGTTTATGGTAAATGTTGCATTTGGGGTCAGGAGTTACAGTTAAGGTTAGGCTCTTACTTTACTACACTTCTGAAGACCAGAAATCACCAGAAGGATATTTAAACATTGAATATTGTGCTAGAGGAGACAGTTCATTGGTAAAAAGCTATTTTCAACTTAGGCTTTGGGAATAACTCCTACAATGTTAGTGTGTGCACACGAGCACGTGCTACATTTCTGGTCCTCATTTTGAATGCAATTCCATAATTTGTGTGCGTGTGTGTGTCTTAGTGTGCATGAATTAGTTTGTGTTTGTATCTGTGTGTTTGCTTCCTTCCAATAGTGTGTTTTAGTAGACATGAGCAGCTCCTTTCCCCGATGTGTGCCTGGTCAGAACAAAGCTATATGGCTGCATAAAAAAAGCAGCCTGGGCCATCCATTTGAATTATTTGTTTTGCTACATAAACGTTACTGCTTCCCTGGCCATGAGTGCAGACACCTCCTTAATCTGCTCATGGTGGCTGGAAAAGAAGGGGAGAGTAAGGAATAGGCTCTGGCCTTGTGTGACCCTATGCGAGATAGCTGCCACCGCTGCTTCCTGCAACTCAGTAAATCGGAGTGAGTTTGGCTTAACTTGTATGTTTGTGTGTTTTGTTGTTGGAGTGTTTTTTATACTCTAACCTCTAATTTGAAGCACACAAGCGCAACATCAATAAAGTAAAATTTATTGAATCACTGGCTGTATTATTTAAGTAATTTAGCAGACGCTCATATCCACCGCAACTTTCAGTAGTGAGTGCATACATTTTCACATCTTTTAGTACTGGCACCTGTGAAAATGAAACCCACACACTGGGTGTTCATCATGCAGAGTTCCTTAGGGTTAGATAATTGGCGCAATTCTATTGTCTGTATCCAGCCAACAACATTGTACAGTTTTAAAAACATCCAACATTTCTTCTTTGACCTTGACATACTTTAATAAAAAAATTAATGAATTTATGCTCTTCATTTGGAGCCTACCTCAACCTTCTCCCCCCAATCATCCTTGCACTGAATGTGTCAGTTATACACTGCTCAAAAAACTAAGGGAACATGTAATCATCACAGTATAACACCAAGTCAATTAAACTTCAGGAATATTAATTTGTCCAGTTAGGAAGCATAAGCAATTAAGAATCAGTGTCACGTCTTTTGGTGCAAATGAAAGTGACAACAGGTGCACTGGAAAGGCAACAGCAAGACAACCCCCAGAAAGAGAATGGTTTTGCAGGTGGTGGCCACAGACAATTGCTCTCTCCTTATCCTTCCTGACAGATTCTTCTCTAGTTTTGTGTTTTGCTAGTGTCCTGGTCACGACTGGTAGCATGAGGCTGTACCTGCAGCCCATCAGGTTGCATGGATAGTCCAGTTCCTCCAGGATGGCACATCCATATGTGCCGTCGCAAGAAGGTTTGCTGTGTCTCCCAGGAGAGTCTCAAGAGCATGGAGGAGATACCAGGAAATGGGGCATTACATAAGGAGTGCAGGATATGGCCGTAGAATGGCATCAACCCAGCAGCAGGACCGGTATATGCTCCTTTGTGCAAGAAGGAACAGGAGGAGCACGGCCAGAGCCCTACAAAATGACCCCCAGTGGGCTGCTGTTGTGCATGTTTCTGACCAAACTGTCATGCACAGACCTCCACGTGCTAGCCAACGGTACCTTCACTGCAGTTAGGTACCAGGATTAAATCCTCAGACCCATCGTCAGACCTTACACTGTCGCAGTGGGCGCTGGGTTCCTCCTGGTGCAGGACAATGCCCGGCCTCATGTGGTCAGAGTGTGTAGGCAGTTCCTGGATGATGAAGGCATTGATGCAGTTGACTAGCCCTCACGTTCCTCAGACCTGAATCCAATTGAGAACCACTGGGACGTTATATATTGGTGCATCTGATGCTGCCATGTAGAGCCACCGACTGCCCAGGAGCTCACTGATGCCCTGATCCAAATCTGGGAGGAGATCCCCCAGGACACAAGTCATTTTGTTCTCAACGAATTACGCATTGTGCAGTAAAGATTTTCACCTTTAATATATTTTGTTCAAGACCCGATGTGTGTTCCCTTAATTTTTTTGAGCAGTGTAGTATGTCAACACCTACATGCATCATGGCATTTGACTTGACCATATCACCCACCTTCAGTCCAAAGTTAAATCCAGAATTGTTTTCTTGTTCCACAATAAGGAATACTTCATCCACACTAAGGAATCCTTCACCTAAAACCTGGTCAGTAAATGAAATGCAATTTACAACACTGACATCTGTTTTATCACCACCACCCCCTTCAGCACTTATCATCTCAACTGGCTTTTCTACACAACGGCAGACTTGCCAGACTTACCCCCCCCAACATCTGCTATTCCAATAGTAACATGGTAACCATGTTATGTCCATCTTAAAACAATTCCACATGTTAGCTTTGTCGAAATCGCTAATTAAGGCCAAATACTTCAGTATATTACAATGACTGATTGCAATTGTGTGTGCATGCAAGTGTGTTTTTGCAAGTATGGTTTTGTATATGTCTGTGGACCGGTCTACCTGTGCATTTCTGTGATCTGAGAAGTAGGAGTAATTTGACATTTGGAAATTAATTTCACTAGGTGGTCTGTGTGTGATGGTCTATGTGTTACTTATTGGTCCTATTTTCTGTAATTTTATAATACCTTCCTTTGTTTTTCTGTCTCCTGGAAAATGCTCGCCAAACATGAACCAGCAAATGATAACTGTCCATTAAATCAAGCAGAAATCAAGACCAACCATATGCATGCAGTATATCGACTGACTCCCATGGCACATTAATTGTGTTGTCCAGCGCTGAGATATTCTGCTGGCTCAGACTATAGAGAGCACACTGATATAGAGTTATGCGGCTGGATGTTTTTCTAACTCCCATCTTGGTTTTGGCCTGCATGGGACATATTATATTACGCCCTATGAAAGCAGTGCTTGATCCCCTCGCCAGATCTTTGTTTGTGCCATAAATGTCCTTGTAGTGGGGTGGAAAGAGAGGTGTATAGTTGAGCATACTGTCGACCCTGTGGCTATTCCCTCATCTCACCACTGCGCAAAAACATCGACTTACTTGGTTGTACTTACCCTCTCCACCCATGGCTCTTACCTGTGCTCCTATAGGGGCTTAATGTGTTCTGGGCCACTAGCTAACACCCTTCTCTATGTGTTTTCTCTGTGCTTGATTGTAGAGATGCTTAAGGTTACTCTGTGTGTGTTTGTTTGTGCCTTCTGTGTGTAGGAAGGTGGTACCAACTAAAGTTTCCATCTCTGTGTGTTTCTAGGGACGTGTTACCTGGTGGTTTGTACACTTACCAGGTCCAAACCATCTCATCCCGCAGTGAAAGTGAACCCTCCCCACCCCTTACCCACCAGCTTGGAATGCCATACTGTGGAGATGGACGCATCCAGAGGTAAAGTGTGTGTACATGTGTTTGCATGCTTGTTTATGGGTGAGTTTTCTTCAAGTAACAGTCTCCTTTCTATCTGCATGTCTGTCTCTCTGTCTCTCTCCCTGTCTGTCAGGTCCCACGGGGAGGAATGTGATGATATGAATTCTATGAATGGAGACGGTTGTTCCAACCAGTGTAAGAAGGAACCCTTCTTCAACTGTGTCGGTACGTCCTCTTCAACACTATCAATATATAAAAAGAGGCATTATAAGCATTGAAATTACACCATCAATATGTCAAAATAAAGGCATTTTAAACATTGTAATTATACCATTAATATGTCAACATAGAGAAATTTTATCATTTATTAATTAACATAATGTGATATAGTGGCTGATTCTATGACAAAAAGAATAGATAATAGTAACGACATTGATACAGCCCTTTGCATACAGAATCTTGAAGTTGCTTTAAAATGAAGTTTAAAAAAAACTACTGAGGAAGCTGGTAGTTCATGGGAGTTCCACAGTACAGCAGTAGCTTGAGTGAAGATGGTCAAAGCAGACAGTCAGACAGGTCCGGAGCTATGTAAGTAGGTTGGAGTCTTGCACAGTTTTTTTTTTTTATCCAGCCAAAACTGACCACATCAATGTATCGAGCCCCACCCATTTCCCAACATCAGGACAGAATTTTGTCCGCAACCTTAGTCACCAGCATAGAATTATTCTGAGACCCATCTGTGAATCACAAAATAACATCAAGCAATTAGGATATTCCCCTTCCCTGCATTAATTAATTTGTCAACATGTCTTTTCAACATTTGGATAAAAGGAATCCATGTCATCAATTTAGAATAATAGGCCTATCTTCGTATGTTATGAGTCACATTGACAACTCAAATCAATTTGAAGAATAGCCTTATTTAACTGCCATTCACTAAATTAAAACTTTCAGGATTTGCATGGCATCCTTTCACAGGGGCTTTGCTAAAGCACACCTGTAACCAACATAACAAAACAATACATTTACCCTACATTCAATATTGTTTAGTTAACCAAATAGGCTATCTTGCTCATGTGATGCAATGTGATATAATCACATGTTGTTATAAGTAGCTCCATGTGTGTATGCAGTAGAAATACTAAATGACTAAAATGTAAAATATAAAGAATTCATGTAATTGCAAAGGGTCAAAAACATTTTGTAGAAGGAAAAATCTGGGGAAAATACTGGTCTTCATGGTTTTCTGACTTTCAGAGCCGGGGCAACGCACAAACTTTTTTAGATGCATCAGCAGCTGTTTTGGGGGAATAAAAGAATGCTAGAAAACTCATAAAAACATTTTTGAATCAGTAGAGCATCTGGAACTTGAGAATTGCTTTTTTTTTCCAGTGTTGTAGTATTTAAGTCCAGGACTTGTGATGTGACTTGGATTCCACCATTGGTGAATCGGGCTTGGACTACCCTTTTCTACCATTAGTGACTTAATACTTTCTTTGCTTGAATGATTTGTTGTCAATTTTTACTTTAAATTGCTAGGCTATGATAAAAAGATACATTATGAGCAACGCTAAGGGGACTGTTTCCCAGACTCAGATTAAACCTAGTCCATGACTAAAAATAAATTACCAAAGATGTTTTCCATTGAGCATGATTTTTTTAGTACAGGACTAGGCTTAATCTGTGACTGGGAAGCAATGTTTGTTTTTGTGTGACACACGTCACATCAGCTGGTGAACAGACAAGCATTGTAAATGCATAAAACATATTGTGTTTTCTTATAACAACAGGGGCTGGGGTATATGTATATGAATATTTATTCTGCTAAATATGCAAATAGGAAAATGGACTAAATTCATCTTGCCCTTACATAAACAATATTTGACAATATTACGAGTAAATGTGGACCCAGTGACTCAAGGACCAGGACCTCAGCCATACTCATGACTCAACTCATGATTTAACCATTGGTGGCCGGGGACTTGGACTCGACTCATGATTTAACCATTGGTGGCCGGGGACTTGGACTCGACTCATGATTTAACCATTGGTAGCCGGGGACTTGGATTCGACTCGGATTTAGCCATCACACTCAAGTACAGAGTCACCTCGGACTGTAGATTTGGTGACTTGAATACTATCTTTTACTGAACGATGCTTACCAGCTTTATCTACGTTCAAAAAGTACAGACATACTGTACTGTTCAAATTTTTGGTAAATACCTAGGCCTACTGTTGGGAAAGAAAAACAGAGGAATAATCTATATGACACATTTATGAAACCATTTCTTTAAAAAAAAGGTGACAGTAATTTAAATATTTTCATGTCTCCAATGTTAAGGTAGTTGTATTTAAAAAAATTAAAAAAATCAAAAGTAGGCCTAAATGTTGTAGTAACCTAAATTGTTTCATAGGTGTAAATGAAATTCTATTATAGTCCTAGAAAAATAAGTTTTTGTTTGGAGTGTTTTGAGGGGGTGGGATCGTTTGAGTAAATGCAGGACCCTTATGTCACCTCACATCTTGCCTGTTGAAGAGGCTGAATGTGACGGCCAAGTCATCTGAAAACTAAAAAAATTTACCCTAACCACTAAATGCAGCAATACCCTAAATAGTATGAGTCAGGCAATAAGCTATTTAGCTTATTGCCTGACAAATTCCTCATATTATTCAATATTATTCAAGTTTGAACACATGCATGCTTGTACACTCTTTTTCTTTCTCATCACACACACAAAGCAATTGTTTTAAGTTCCATTGCTTTGCTTCATCCATAACATTTTCAGCACATTTCAACATAGTGGCTTTCTTTTAATTCATGATGGTCAGAGTTTTTAAAAACCAGAAAAGAAACCAAGCAAGCCTAGTTCAGCAATTAAAAATGAGAAATGTTGTTACCCTCGCTGGATTCAAACTCAGGTCTCCCACATCAGAGGCTGTGTCTTCAACCACTACACCACCGAGCTATAAGTGTGTGAGTGTCGGTCTCGATATTATATACAGCATCGATATACAGCATCTCGATATTAGATCATGCATTTTGTCATGCATTAACACTACGCCAAATTTGAATATTTCGCTAGACACCATTTAGCATTGTGTTAAACTGAATAAAGATTCTTATTACGTTTACCTGCACCACAAATAGCATCTATGAACTGTATGACTTTTGCCACTGGCCGTTTTAACAGCTTATTAGCCAGTAATGGGCTTACTAGTATCGACTAACTTACTAATTGGAATAGTCATAAGAATTGAGCAATTTCTAGCGAGACTGAAGATGTACTTTACACAGCCAAAGCTATTTCATTTCATGGCACAACGCCAATTTTTTTTTCTTTCATTCGTGAATGACATTGAGACAACAAATATTAATATAGGTGATGATAACTGACTTTTCATTCAAGTGGAAAGATGAGAGAATCGTGGAAATCTCTACTCTTTTACTTCCCAAGGGGGTGATCTAGCCTATATTACCCCAAATAGCATGCACGGATGCGTCCTTCCAAAATGCACCAGTAATAGTCACAATATAATGATAAACAGTTTTATTTTAGGCTTACTATAACGCAGCTACCGAAGGTTATAGCCAGCAAAGTTTTTGTCTATCCTGACCCAAAAAGCATGCACGGATGCATACTTCGAAAACGCGCCAGAAATACTCGCAATATAACCATAAACAGTTTTATTTTAGGCTTACTATAACGTAGCTACTGAAGGTTGTAACCAACAAAGTTTTTGTCTATCCTGAACAAATCCCAATGCATAAATTGTTTTGCCTGTGATGAGCCTCGAACGTGGAACCTCTTGGTTGATAGCCCGCGTCTCTAACTACAGGGGTAGTCAGTCAGTCAGTAAGACACATTCGCTCTTCTTGGCTGGCTCTGCTTATGTGGTCCGGCAATAATAGCACTCATGCCTCTAGTGGTAGTATCAAACTTCACATACCACACAGGTGTCCAATTCCCAGATTTGTATATTCTACACTTTGTCTAGTTTTTGAAATATCAAGCGGTACCTGCTCTATGTAAGAGGCAAAGTTGGCAAGGAATTTTGCAACATTTTGTTGAACAGAAGAAAACAGAATGAATCAAAGAGGGACATAACCTAATTGGTCCAAATGCAGATATGTTTGACTAAATATATACAACTATTTAATGTATTTTTGGCAGAATGAATTGACAGAAGCACTTAAGGAGGCAGTGGCAGAGTTTTTACACGACCCTAGATATCTGAGCCATAGTTACATACAAACATATTGCACTTTATTTTCATGTACACTGATGAGCCAAAATATCAAGACCACCTGCAAAAATATGCTATTGGTCCTCCGCGTGCCTCCAGAATAGCGCCGACCCACAGAGGCATGATCTCTACAAGACCCCTGAAGGTGTCCTGTGGTATCTGGCACCAAGACATCCGCAGCAGATCCTGTAGGTTGCGGGCTGGAGCCGCCGTGGACTTGTTGATCCAACACATCCCACAGATGCTCAATCGGATTGAGATCTGGGGAATTTGGAGGCCAGGGTAAAACCTTGAACTTTTCATCATGTTCCTCAAATTATTCCCGAACAATGTGTGCTGTACTAAAAGAGGCCACAGCCATCTCGGAATATCATTTACGTATGAGATGTACCTAGTCTCCAATGATGTGTAGGTTGGTAGCACATGTCAAATTGACCTCCACATGAATGCCCTGACCCAGGGTTTCCCAGCAGAACATTGCCAGAGCATCACACTCTTTCTCCTGGCTTGTCGTCTTCCCACAGTGCATCCTTGGTGCCATCACTTCCCCCAGTAAACAGTGCACAGGTCCACTGCCGTCCATCCTTCTTCCACTGTTCCAAGGTCCAGTTCCGATGCTCGTGTGCCCATTGTAGGCGCATTCGACGGTAGACAGGGATCATCTTGGGCACTCTGACCGGTCTGCGGCTACACAGCCCTATACACAGCAGAGTGCAATGCACTGTGTCTTATGCCATTCCTCTTGTAACCATCAATAATATTGTCCGTGACTTGTGCCACAGTAGACCTTCTGTTGGTTCGGACCAGACAGGATAGCCTTCGTTGCCCTTGTGCATTGATGAGTCTTGGGCACCCAACACCCTGTTGCCAGTTAGTGGTTTGTCCCTCCTCGGACCACTGTCGGTAGGTACTCACCACTGCAGACTGGGAGCACCCCACAAGCCTTGACATTTCAGAGATGCTCTGACCCAGTCGTCTGGGCATAACAATTTTGCCCTTGTCAAAGTCGCTCATGTCTTTACTCCTGCCCATTTCTCCTGCATCCAACATTTTTGACTGCGAGAACTGATTGTTCACTTGTTATCTAATCTACACTCACCTTGACATGTGCCCTTGTTAGGAGATCAGCGTTATTGACTTCACCTGTGAGTGGTCATAGTGTTTTGGCTCATCAGGGTATATACAAAGTGTACACATACACATGCAAAGTGTTGGTATTGCTGATTATTTTTCCTGATTGTGCACTCATCCGGCATTATGGCTTATTATTTATTTTTCCAAATAAACCAAAATTAACTAGATAAGCATTTATTTTTCCCCTGTATACGACCCACAAAATAATTCCTCTAAACTGTGAGCCGGATGAATGCCCTCTATTTGCCCTCCAACAAATTTTCCAGAAGCATCTGCTTGCCCATCCATCGACCAACCCTGATTAACTTAAGAGTTGAGCCAGCAGTGGGATGCTGAGTTTTATGCTGCCTCCTATGACGCAAGACTGGGTCATCAGAATCACGCAGTTCTCATACTTAAGTACAAGAGTGGCAAAATACAACAAAAATGTATGCATCATTCATATTGAGTAAAAATACATAATCTATCCTGCAAATCCATGGGTTACCACCATCTATGGTACAGTAGTTGAAAAGCCATGACTGAGACCGTAAACAAGCTCCGAAAGTAGATGAAATATTGAGACAACTTTTCCATCCCCATATCAGATCTTTTAGTGTGAAACCATATAGCTACATTCTGCTTTCCGTTCCATCTCAATGACTTCAATAGTCCCTTGTATTGAACAAGTTTCTTTTGATTGGTACACTGTTGTGGTACATAATGTGTCACGTATCTCACTCTCTAAACTGTGTAGGTGAATTTCTGGCTTATTTAATTAACATGTGGGCTCTGTGAGTGACAGCGGCAAGGTGTTCACTAGTTATAGGTCTGATTCATTTCTTGAATAGTAGCCATTGTGTATTGTGGTTATGTTGACTCTTGCTGAGTCTGGAAACCGTTGTCTTTTGATGGAAATACATAAGCAAAACTCATATAGTGGATTGCTTTTTTCTGGTGTGTTCTTAGTTGCGTTTTGGTTAAAAAATGGTAAATGTCAATTTTGTCATAGCTGGTCTTGCCTCATTTGTGTGCGTTTGTGCATGCATGCATGGACATTAGTGGTGTTTGCATGTGTATGCGTTTATTTTTTCTGTTTATTTCTCACAACCCATCAATATGTTGGCCGTCCCGATTGCGTTGCCTTCCACTGACCACAGTATTCAGGGATATGTGTGGGAATGACTGACATATTTCTAGTTTTATTGTGGATATAGGAAACTATAATGAAAAGACCTATTGTCTGTCTGTCTGATTGTCACCCTATTCGTCTGCCTGCCTGTTGGCTGAGGGGCAGACACAGGTCATGGCCAAATTTGATGTTCTCTCTGGCAAAGGAGAATGTCTGGTAACTGCAAACTCCCAAGGAATAAATAAAATGAGTATTGGCTGAGCAGGGAAGTTGACTGGGTTCCCTTTTCTGATAAAGGTGTTTTGCCAGTTACAGTTACAGTTTTGATTGAAGAGTGAACATTTTTTGAAAATCTTACATAACTGTGAACATTTTGGGCTGCTTAGGGCTTGCGTTTTGACAGCGGTGACTCAGCCTTGTATTTATGCTAGTAGTACAGGAAAAATCTTACAAATGGCCTTTTTAATTTCTTAATCACCAAAACTATTTTAAAATATAACGCTTGGTGAGCAAAACGTTGAGCTGACATAACCTTTTATCTGTATATTTTAGGGAGGCCTACAGAATATATTACTTTAGCCGTGCAGCTCTCGTTTTGGACATGCATGAAATCTCCATGATGTGTCAGTGCCCATCATGAAACAAGAGATTAGAACTTCTGTGAATATTATGTAAACTGTATTGATTTTCCTATGAATTGCCATTTTTCCATTATAATTTGATATAAGGATGAATAGTGTGTTTAGACATCTAGCCTGTAAAACAAGTAGTTGTTTAGTTAAATTCTCAATTTGATTATTGTAATTACTTATTCCCTTCTAAGACCTTATCAATAATGAATTTAATTTTGCACATTGACTTCATTTTGCCTATGCATGTATAATGCAATTGGCCTAGTGCATATATTAGTGAAGATGCTTTGTTGTCTAAGTGAAGTCATGCAATTACTTAAAACAATGGTAACTGAAAACTTTTTTTAAATAATCTGATCTGGTCTATATTTTGTCATTTTGTCTCTGTACACTGTTTAAAAAACTGTCCAACTTCAGAATTTGAGTTGATTCCAAGGGATTGCATAAAAGAATGTGAATACACGAGTTAAAACAACCACATATTTAGCCATGAATCACAGTGTTATTGGTCAGTGTGGGGTCAGTTCGAGAAACACTATGTATTTGTTCATGTTCATTCATCAAAACCCAGTCCTTACGTGCCAATGCCGGCCCTACACCAATCATCCTTAATGTGAAAAGAAGCCAAAATCTTTCTGACACTCCCTTAAATGTATAGCACTAACACATGCCCAAGCATTTCCCACATTCCGTGTTTTTCAGTTTCTATCTCTATCTCTCTCTTTTTCTCACACATTTTCTCGCTCCCGATCAAGCTCAAATTCCATCTCAACCTCTCCTCACTTTCTATCCATTTTGAGTGGCACAAGTTGATTCTATATACCCCCATCTACAGCCCCTGGTTTCAACATCATCAAAGTAGAGTACAGCTCTAAATGGATCTGAGCTGGGGAGTGCTGGAATTTCAAGGAGGCCCAGCCAACTTGGCACGGAATGCTGCCTTCCCCTAACTGGAACCCCTGACAATGAGAGAGCACACGCACAACCCTGCCTCCCCTAGCCCAGCTCCAAGCCCCTGGTCCAGCCCCAACTCCGGGTGGGATGTCTGGAAAAGCCATACTGGTGCATCCTCCTGCCTGGTCTCTCACCCGTCTCTGTGCTTCCCTCCGTCTTTCTCTCTCTCCCTCTCACCTCCTCCCTTTTCAAAAAAGCACAAAGAATCCCACAATGTCAAGTTCTTTAGTTACTGTTCTGCTCTTAAAGGCCCTTGTCTTTCTCTGCCCTGCCTTACAGGAGAGTGCACGCCTGAAGTGTTACTTTATTTATGCCTTTATCCAAATGTCATCTGAAAGGAAAACAGTGATTAGAGATAAACTAGAAAAGACTGGAACTGCTAAGAGAGGGTAGACATGTTTACGCTCTGAGAGTAAAGGGGCAGAAGACATGAAGTGGAGGGGATTTTTAAATACTACCCCTGTTGATACATTGTACTCTCAGAGTTAAACAGATGTTAAGGTGTGGAGTAATGGAGTTGTATTTTGTAGGATGTGTCTGCCACTCAGTATTAGTATGCAGAGTTACCCAAGATTCCTTGTGTACTTGAGTAAAAATATGGACCCACTTACAAGTCATCAAACAATACATAAAGTTAGGTCTGGAAAAATTTGGACACTGACATTGTTTTTTATAGTTTTGACTCTGTACGACAGGACAATGGATTTGAAATGAAACATCCGAGATGCAATTGAAGTGCAGTCTTTCAGCTTTAATTCAAGGGGTTCAACAAAAATATCTTATGAAACATTTAGGAATTGCAACCATTTTTATACACAGTCCCCTTATTTCAGGGGCTTAAATGTAATTGGAGAAATTAACACAATCATAAATAAAATGTTCATTTTTAATACTTTGTCGAGAATCCTTTGGAGGCAATGACTGCTTGAAGTCTGGAACGCATGGACATCACCAAATGCTGGGTTTCCTCCTTTGTGATGCTTTACCAGGCCTTTACTGCAGCTGTCTTCAGTTGTTGTTTGTACGTGGGTCTTTCTGCCTTAAGTTTTGTCTTCAGCAAGTGAAATGTATGCTCGATCGGGCTGAGATCAGGTAAGTGACTCGGCCATTGCAGAATATTCCACTTTTTTGCCTTAAAATACTCCTGGGTTGCTTTCGCAGTATGTTTTTTGTCATTGTCCATCTGTAAAGTGAAGCGCCGTCCAATCAACTTCGCTGAATTTGACTATATATCCCCATCCACTTCAGAATTCATTCGGCTGCTTCTGTCTTCTGTCACATCATCAATAAACACTAGTAAACCAGTGCCATTGAAAGCCAAGCATGCTCATGCCATCACACTGCCTCCAACTACAGATGATGTGGTATGCTTCGGATCATGAGCCGTTCCAAGCCTTCTCCATACTTTTTTCTCCCATCATTCTTGTACAGGTTGATCTTAGTTTCATCTGTCCAAAGAATGCTGTTCCATACCTGGGCTGGCTTTTTTAGATGTTTTTTGTCAAAGTCTAATCTGGCCTTCTATTCTTGAGGCTTATGAATTGTTTGCAACTTGTGGTAAACTCTCTGTATTTGCTCTCGTGAAGTCTTCTCTTTATGGTAGACTTGGGTAATGATATGCCTACCTCCTGGAGAGTGTTCTTCACTTGGCTGGGTGTTGTGAAGGTTTTTTTTTTTCACTTGCATTGAGATATCCTTTGACCGCATGTTGTGGGTTCACAGCAACAGCTTCCAAATGTGAATGCCACACCTAGAATCAACTCCAGACCTTTTACCTGCTCAATTGATGAAGAAATAACGAAGGAATAGCCCACACCTCTCCATGAATCAGCTTTTGAGTCAATTGTCCAATTACTTTTGATCCAGTGAAAAATAGGGGGTTATATATTAAAGAGCTGTAATTCCTAAACCCTTCCTCCAATTTGGATGTGGACTTTTAAAAATTAAATCTATGAGAATGTGCTTTAAGCCCATAGTCAAGGATTTAACTGTAACTTGAATATATTTTGGTAAACAGCCAAAACAACAAAACTTGTGTCCGTGTCCAATTATTTACGGGCCTAACAGTAACCAATATGTGGGATAACTGCTGGTTTATTGTATTTAAAAGGATTGTTTGACCTAGATTCATATTTAGCTTAAGTAACACATACCTTGAGTTGTTCTTGAAGGCACGTGGAGTCATTTTTCACAACAAGCCATTATTCATCTATGTCCCAGCCTGGAATTGGCATTAGAGTTGTCCAAACTCATGAACTGAAACTGTGCATCCCTAGCAACAAAAGCTGCATCCTTAGCAACAAAACTTCTTCTGTTTCTCCTTTTGTGACACAGTTGGCTTATCACTGCACATCAGAGATAACCCAAAGTTATTATTCTGAAAATCGATAAATGTGTTTTTTAAAGCAGATGGAATTTAAGAGGATATAGTTGACACCACTAAGTCTATTTAAACATACACACTGTTTCTCTATCTACTTGTTTAATTTTTTAATCCAC